>OMKZ01021040.1:20866-30880 GCA_900302535.1 Neoniphon sammara | reverse complement strand
TATAAGCCTGACACGCACGCCTGCATGAGTGTATACGCATGGGGAAACTCACAAGTATACACACACACACACACACACACACAAAGTTAAAGGCTTGGATTGCGGGAGATCAAAGCTACATCTGTCGTGCTGGATAGCTTAACAAAGACACTTACATTAGAAGAATTAAACACTGTGGAATGATTTACTGGCCATCACAAAATAACTGAATTAAAACCGCTCTTAATCACATTCTGTTAATCATGCTCACACATTCCTACTCATATCTTTTTTGACATGACATACTTTCCTTTACGTCATGGCTATTTTATTTTTATTTTTTTTGCTTTTAATTGCCTGTAAGTCTATATTTAATCCCCTGAGCTCCATGACAGAAAGGGGGCATTAATTTGTTCTTTGGGGGCAGGGATCATAAATCTTGGGGGTGATTTGTGATTGGTCAGCTGATGAGAAAGTGGAGAACTGTAGGGTCAACACACATGCCCAGATCACTCCTCTTTGCTCCAGCAGGTCAGTCCTCTCTGAACCCGCTGTGAAGATCACAGCTCAGTGAGGAAGCATTCGGGGTATTACACATAATTGTTGTTTGTGTTGCCAAACTACACATTGTGCAACTTCTTTCCTGTTTCCAAAGCTCAAAAATAGTTGTTTTTCAAAACTGTACTTAATCAGACAAGCTACCTAAGAACACACTCAGTAATGGGGGGAGGGAAAGCTGCACACTTTCACAGTCTTACATCTGGGAGTTGTCCACTACAACTATAGTATTGTACTGTTGGCCTGTGAGCAACTCTATTGCAGTTGTACTGGGGGAGTCAGAGCCTTATTCATTGGCACTTTGACAGTTATTGTTTAGGGAATGTTACAATTGCCTCAATGTTTCAGCCAGTCTGGTGATTCAAACTTCTCATCACTAGCTTGCATTTCTTGACATTAGACTATAGCACAAATACCCTCACTAAAACAGACAATAACAATGGCACATTTCTTTCATTTACACATACTGAAACAAAAACACAGACCAAAAATCATCTGGCCTGAAACGGTCAGTCATACAGATGTACGAACATCTGCGGATGAGATGTCTCCCTTTGGATTAAGTTCTCAACATTGTAAATGTCAGCTTTCCTGCGACAACGTGGCCTCGCCTGCCCTCACATTCTCCTGCTGTTTCCGCTGCTGATCAGCATTATTGATTAGCCTGTGGGCACAGCTCCCATAATGTCACCCTCTTCTTGGAATGAGGAACAAAGGAGGCCTTTTTTTCTCTGTAGATTTTTCTTGTTCAAAAACACAGTGTGTGCCAGGTATTGCTCAAGACTGATAAGGTACAGTGTTCAAAAGAAAAGCACCCATACACAATACAAGAGCACACACACACACTCACACACGCACATGCGCATGCACATGCATCTCTAAAATCAGTATCAGTGAAACCAAGGAACACAGATCATGTTGAACAAGAGCTCAGGACACACTATCACTGACATCTTATCCACACTTACTGAGCCTGCTGACCCCATGAAGTGGGTGTGAGCGTGCACTCATGGGTTTTGAGTTTAAGGGCTTTGCACCTGATTGATGAAAGGATCTAACCATGTTGTCTGTTGGGAAATGTGTTAATTAAATCCTGACAGAGAGAGAGATAAGCCTGTAATCAAAGCCTATATGTTCACAGCATTAATTATTTTATTTTGGTTCTACCGCCCTCTTGTGGTCACATAATGTATTACATTAAGGGGCCAGTCAACTAAGCAGCTCTTGCGAAAATAAGTAGATATATTTGTAAAATGTCAAACAACCAAATGAAATTATTAAAATGAAGAGTTACATTGCTAAATGATATAGCTTCCATTTTAATAATGTGATGCCCACTTTGACAAAATAATTGGTCTTATTTAATTAGTATATTAATTAAAATGAAGTCATCATTTGATTATAGACATAAGTTTACGAAATAGTTTATATTTATATAGTTATGATTAAAAATTATACAGTCAATTGTAGCTGATAATAAACAAAGAGTATTGTGTAACATTCCTTTCCCAAAGTAGACGTGTAGTGTTTGGAATGCTGACTGTGAGGAACTGAAGTTTTATCTCTGGCCATCACATTTATCTGATCCTACTGGCCCAACCTGCTTACCTTGGGCTGTCTGATGATAATGGAGGGCCTGGGAATTTGAGGATACTTAGGCCCCAGCTCAGGACTGAACTCCAACTCCAGGTCATCGTCCTCTGAGCTCTGGGAGAGACTACGGCAGGTCGCAGGCGACCCAAAGCCAGGGTCATCCTCTGTGCCCTGCAGGTGACCGTTTGAGTTGGAGTTGGTACCGTTCAGGTTTCTGGTTTTGCTGGAGGCTGTGGAGATACAGCTGACAGCTGTCTGGTGGTGCTTGTCCCCCGGGGTGCCTGACTGGGCTTGTGGCTGGGAAATAACTGGGTCAGCTACTGGACGTCCTTGGTCACTTCTATTGCATCTGGAGTTGTTTGACTCCTGGCAGGGTGCTGAGTCAGTGGTAACATCAGATGGATTACCAAAACAGTGGCGCAGAGATGAGCAGGGTAGTCCGTGCATAATGGCAGATTGAGTAATACCCAAGAGAGAAATTAAAACAAATCCTACTATTACTGACATCCAGTAGATCAGGAGGGTCCCATCATGTAGTTGCTCCAGACAGGTTCCTTATACATTTTCAAATACTGGAGTGGAGTCTGGGGAATAACCACCGTATAGTTATGCTCTATGAGTGGGAAAACAGTGGATGCATTCCAGGAGATCAAATCAACCCTGTTCAGTCTTGTGAAGTACTGTATAACATAAAAATCTCTCTTCAACCAGTGAGGACATTCATTTTGTGCCATGCCAACAAGTTTCTTCAATAGCTGCCCTCCGTACGGTCCACTTTGGTGTGAACCTTCTTGTTACATCACAGATCCATTACTTGTTCATGCAGAAGCTGTGTCGTTGAGATCTTGGTGGCCAAAACGAGGAATCCCATCCTCAGACTTAAAAGTTCAGACGGTGTCGGGCAGTCCCTCGGTCAGTAGGTCATGCTGTCAGCACATCATTCGCTCTGTCTGTCTCTCTTGCTGTTTTCCTGTCTGGGTGTCTCCCTCTCTCAGATCACAGCTCCCCAGCCAGGATGGATCTAAGCGGCTTCAACCTCTCGCTCTCTCTCTGTGGTGGCACACAGATGAGGGTCACTCTCTCCTCAGCCCTTCAAAGTCTTGTGTCTGCCTGCCTGACCACCTGGATGTGTATGGGTGTCTTAGGGGGTTTGTGTGTGTGCATGCATGTGTGAGTGTCTTGGTGCTCTTGTTACCTGAACAGGTAGTCCCTGGTCTGTTGTGGCTTTGCAGATTGGTGTTGGGTTACCATCTGATTCAGGGTCAGCTACTATTACATTTGCCCAACACTTCACCACTATTAATTAATGAACACATCTGATCACAGACCGGTTGCCAGAATATAAAGGTCAGAGGGGTGTTACAGATGGTTGAATATGAAAGCTCAAGTTACAGGTTAGCACTGTAATTGATAGGCCTCAGGTGAGAAAGAGAAAGGGGGCAGAGAGAGAGAGAGAGAGAGAGAGAGAGCTGGTTGGCATCCTTTGCCTCAGAATGGACAAGACAGGAGAAACCCAGCTCATCTGCTCCTGGGTGGTTGCCACTTTAATATTCATACATTTGCATGAAGCAGACTTTTATCAGTTATTCATCCAGATAGTTTTTGTACAAAAAAGAAACAATTATGAAAAGGACAGAAACAAAGAGCATTTTTTTTAGTATTTGGGTTATGTATGCAGTTTTGGCTTATTATCCTTACCTGATAGAACTACATCTCATTCACAAACTCAAGGCAAATTGATTAACCCTTATGTAATCCCTATTTGTTTCTTTGTAATATAAGACACCACACACATAGATCTGCTATGACTGAAAATACACTGTGAAAATACACTGTGTGTGCCTGTCTGTTGCAGGTACACACTCTTCTCTTTAAGAAGCTTTGTGTCATGGGTGTGGCACACACTGACAAACTGAACCAAGGTGTGATGATGAAACATGCATGAGCCCTTTTGTTTGCAGATATAAACAGAGCTATATAGCTGTCACTCACTATTTAGAAGCTCAGAGGGACATTAGCAAAAAGAACATGTTCATTTTTCGTTTCTTTTTTCTCTTTGTTTAATCTTCATCCAACACTATGATATTATGTGTGCATTCATAATATACTATAATGTGATCTTGTTGTGTGAAGATAAAGAGGTTAAACAGTATATGAGGGCAGAACCTCATAAGCTCGATAAAGACATTCACTTTGTGTGAAAGCACCCTGAAAATAATTACAGCTTATAATGAGCAGAGCAGCTAATGCTCATATTTTGGAGGAACTGTGAGCCTTGCTAAGACAGTAATACATTTACAGACACCTGGGGAGGGATATAATGAACAGTAATGCCAATAGGTCCTTGCAGATTTACCTTCTAGCCCTCTGGCAGTCATTAAATATACTACCAATCTGGCCATGAGCAGACTGTATTCTGACCATAACTAAACAACACGTCGATGCACTAAGATCAGTGATGGCTTGGAATAATTACAACAGTACAATGAGAGGAACCTCTGAGGGGAATTACACAAGATCTTTTAGCCGCAAGCAAAATCTAAAACTGCCTTGACTTCTATTTACTTAAGATTCAGATACATAAAACTTTATCATCTATTACAAGGATAAAAAAAATATTTTTTGACAAAGGCTCTCAATGTTAAATATAAAACAATGAGTGCAATATAAAACAATGGAAACACACAACAAGCAGCCCTCAGTCTAAAACAAACAGTAGTGTAAACACAATATTTTAAAGCAGTAGTGATACTGTGTGTCCTACAGTTAAAAACAAGAGTAAACGTTTGTGCAACAGTTGCTATGACAGTGTGTCTAAAATATGTGCGCAAAATTTTGTGTTTTTCACAAGATATGTAATTATGTGTCTTACAGGGTCTATCAGGGGCAACACAAGCAATGCCATTGATAATGAGGGACAAGCATAATGTCAGACATTGAATGTCTTTACAGTCACTTATAATGCAAATTTAAGGCCTTAAATTAGTTAAGGAAACTCAAATGGATTCAAGCATGATACCATTCTTATGTCACTTGTTTTGCTCTCTACCCTGGAATATTGTATGATAGCTGTGTAATTTTGGCTTAGGCCCTAGGCATTAACCCAAAGACCTTTTGCTGTGCCCATTAGCACTAACTATTCACACCCTGCCATGAAGCAGAAGACCGACTGACTGACCTCTTTTATTTGTGATACTCTATAAAGCCCCAGAGGAGAAATACATCTTTTTGCTTAACCCTCTCCATAAGTAGGCCAAAGCTCCATGATGCAAAGCTCAGGGCTTGTCAGAGAACAACTACATTTGGTAAGCATTCAGAGACTTGCTCAAAGACACTTCAGAAGGGTGGATTCTTGAGGACTTGAGTGAGTCTGAGTCTCCCAGTGGAGGACACACTCCCTACTCACCAAGCCACCCATGCTAGCCTCAGTCATTTTCACTGGACCAGTTATTATGTTTCAACTATCAAGATCATTTAGTTTAGTAAAGGACAGGATAGTTCAAAATGCAACCAGAATGCTATCATTATATCCTACATAGGCCTACGCAGGTGTACTATGTCTACACTGATCTATAATACACAGATCTATAATACACTTTTATTATAGATCAGTGGATTTCTGACATTACCCCAGGTAATGGGGCTAGCCTGGATAACCCGAGCTGTTCGTTAGCCGGATGAGCACTTTCTAAGGCAGAGCTTGGCTTCCCTCTGGCGGCGAGGGAATGTAGTGGTCAGGATTTCATTCACTTGCTGCGTTTAATAAATAACTACAAGAGTCAACATTTCATGTGCCTTTTTTCAATCAAATCAACGTGCGTATGTGAATTTAATAACGTTTTACTTTTTAATAGAAAAAAGAATATTTAAATAGACAGTAAAATCCTGCATCCGCATTGTTTGAATGTATTTATTGTGAAGAATAGACATATTAAAATAAGATTTTCTCTCTTGGCCAAATCACGGTGGATGGAGGCCCACAACTGGATACGATTTCTACTTTAAAATAAAAACGTAAAATGTGTTATCTTTTATAAAGGAAACAAAGGATTAAAGTGTACGGAAGAACACAATGGTATTAAAATATTCTGTGTGGTCTTTACACTAAACATGATACAAAGTTGAGGGGAAACCTACTAAAATGCTTGTAGTATGCATGTAGGTGAGGTAAAAATGTCCTTGTGGGCGGATAGAATAAAGGCTAAAAATTATGTTTACTTCAGAATAAAAGCAGACACCTGGGTTTAGCTGTAAGGGTTTTATTTTGAAACTTAAATCCGGAAATGACATTTTTATTCTTGCTGGCTTGATTGTGGTGAAGCAGCAGTGAAGCGCTCAGTCACATATCGCAGGTGAGGAGGGCTACAGCCTCATCTGCCTTCGAGACGCAGCAGAGACGGGTGTCCATTCACATCTGACCAAGCAGTAGTCTGACTCAGGTTTAAATGATATAATTATTTTTCCTGGATTGTGTTTCCTCCTCGATCATCCACGATATGCGGTCCTCGGCTTGGCTCATCGCTAATTGCGCTCTCATCCTCTGCACGCTCCGGCAGATTGACGGGGCCAAAGGACAGCGGCAGTGTGGTGAGGTGAGAGAGATGCCACGATCTCCATGTTTTCGTGCTGTTTCGCCGCCTTCGCGCTCCATAATAGCGGTGCGAGAAGGATGGGAATTAGAAAACGCCAAACGCGCGGATTGGCTTAGAGGGCTGCTGCACGCTGTGACAGTGAGTTGTTAATCCATGCAGTGACCACATCAAATACGATTAAGAATTGATGACACGTTTCCGGATACGTCCCTGGTTATTGTAACGTCGTAAAACCCCTCAAACCGTCAATATCTATATTCCCAGCAGGTGGGAGGACAGCAATTGTGTTTGTGCCCTCTCTTTCTTATTTTTTTTTCTAATGAGAGCAAGTTACAACATGGTGGGGCATGGGGAGGTGTGATAGTGGTGGTGTGTAGGGGGGGGGTATTAGCCTCTGATGTGGTCTGGTGTATGTTGAACTTCACCTCTCAGTACAGAGACTGTGCCTGTGTTATCAGTTTCCTGCATGAACTGGCCTTTCCTTCCCCTAGTCTCAGCTCAACACCTCCTAAGTTTGGGCTGGCAGCACAGTCACACACACACACGGACTCCTGATAATGTGAGGTCCATTCCCATAACCTAATGGCTCAATCATTATTTTCACACGGACACTGAGATTACTGTAGCTGCCTTGCATTGGCTGATATGCTCATAAGTTACTGCTATGGCTTGTGTAATGAGAATCAGATGCAGCTGCCGTATTCCTGGGCTCCTTTCACAATCTGATACTGAATTTCAGACGTACAGCATGAGACAGCCTCTCTGGGATGACAGCATGTGAGCTGGTTTTAGATTTCATGAAAAGGCGTTGGGGAGTGGAGATTCTCCTGTTGAGCTCTGATGCGAGATGAATAATGTAAAGTTTGCCATGTCAGTGATTGACCTCAGCTCTTGTGGGAGTGAGTCATGGGAGATAGGGAGGGTGTGCTGCTGCAGAGTTCAGAAAACAATCCTTTGTAGTCTTCATTTACATCAATCAGAGCAAATATTTGTGTATGTCAGACCAGTGTGTTGGGTTAGAAAATAATACTTGCGTGGCTTAGAATGAAAAAAAAAAAGATTCAGCCTCTTGGTGTCATATTGCTGGTTCTTTATCATTAATCAGTGAGACTGAAGGCTATCACAAGACTGACAGACACCAGAGAAAAACATTAACTTCCTGCATACACTGTTGCATCAAGAACCGGTTTGTGAATCTGAGAGTTAGCATGTTGTAAGAACTGTTCTAAATTAGGCTACAGCCATTCCTTTATGGACAGAAAGGAAGTGAGAAACTTGTGGAGGTCAGAACATCTGCACTCTATCAGGCTAATGGGCTCGCTCCAAATCACGGATCAGTGCTAACATGCAATAATCTAACTTTTAATTGCTTGCAAACATGAAAACATCAGCACCCTTCCTTACTTCCATACTCCCACCTGTTTTAGTCCCGTTGCCCCTGTTCCCATCGCCGTGGAGATGGAATGTTGTGTGTCAGGGGCTGAAGAGCGGCTGTGGCTAGAGAGATAACACACCGCATAATGGGGTGCACATGCTCTGAAAGCCTGGGCAGCTGGATGCCGAAGTTGAATTCAGGTTTGGGTGCTAATGCAGTAGGCGACTCTAATTTGCAAAACACTCTCACCCAGAGTGAGATGACTCAGGGCTCCGATTTGGGTGGAGGCCTTTTGTGGTGCAGTATTTACTGACCAGCCTCTGGCCTACATTTGCTCTTTCTTTGTTTGGGTCTGAGACTGTTGTGGAGGCTCACTTCTTATACAGATGTTGTGTGTATCTGTATGTGTTTGACAGGCTGACTACTACTATGAGTATACAGAGTGTGACAGCACAGGATCCCGCTGGAGAGTGGCCATCCCTCAGAACCCTGGAACCTGCACTGGACTGCCAGAGCCAGTGCGCGGCACAGAGTGCAGTAAGTTAATAACAATAAGTGTGTGTGTGTATGCATGTCCACATATGAGTGTGTGTCAGTGAGAGTCTGGGTGTATCTCACCTTCTTATCAGAAGCCTGGAATGTCCTACCACCACAACCTGATTGACCTTGTTTGGATATCCTCCAGCCAACCACACAGCAGAGCCACAGGCCAATAACCTCAGACCAAAACACTCACATAACCACTCTCTGCTGGCTTACTTCACAGCTCACATTTTTAATGCGACTTGTTTTGCCTCACATAATTACATACAGCATGTCATATGAGGCAGTTGGTGACAGATACTGGTCTTCCTCAACTGGTGCACAGGTGACCTTCCAACTGTTAGGAAATCTGATCATGTAGACCATCAGTATCTCAGATATGAAGCACTGAAATACATAGAAAGTAAGTTGAGTGGGAAGATTATTCTTTGTGCTTTGGCAATGGACACTGTTATTTATAGATGGCCCATTTCACTAAGCCTTACATGCTTTGTCAGTGCTTAGGTCTTGCCATGGTGTCTGACGTCTGCTGAGTTAAAGGCTAATGCAAGGGTCTAAGTAATGAAGTGCACTATTTCATTTTGATTATCTTTATTTCTTTTTAGTGACGGTCCTTTTGTGACATACTTGATAACCTCGTGATGTAGCCTGGCAGGGGGATGTTTTGTACAAAACTTGTTTTCTACAGGGTGGTCATGTGACTCTCTTGTTTGTTAGATCTCCATAGGATAGGTTATTCCAACCCTCTACAGCGTGACTTCACAAATGATTTCTTTGAGATTATAGATATGCTAGTAAAATCTGTAGGCTATAGGAAAGGTCACTCAGTAACAGATGTGCAAAAGCATTTTTTCATAAACAAGCCAGTGTTCACTAGTTTTCACAGGCATTTTACACATGAGCTGAGAAAAAGTCTGTTCATTATGAAATTCATTAGTGTAATTTAGAAAGCCAAGATATGTTTTTGCATATAATATACAGTGAAAATATTACAGTGTTAACGCTGAATCATTGTGAGGTGACTGTAGACTGGGATGTTCATTCACTTTAAGTGTCTGGCTTCAACTAATTGGGGTTTCCCCTGCAGATTCCTTGTTTGCATCTGTACTTTCAGACCATATACATCTGGACAGGTAAAATGTTTGCAGCTTTCCAGGGACCTAGTAGACCTAACACCTGTTTGTCACTTTTGACCTTTTCTATTTCCTCCTTCCTGGTCCATGGAAAGCCACTCAGAATGAGTTGCACAATTTATTTCCTCATAACTGATGCAGTCGTTCTTGTTTTAGTGCTAAGAACATTAGAAAACGCCACAGGTGAAATGAGGTGGTGGTATTGTAAGGGGTGGGGTGGAAGCAGTGCTTCTTCAAAAAA
>OMKZ01021040.1:7729-20825 GCA_900302535.1 Neoniphon sammara | reverse complement strand
CAGAAAAAATGAATTCAGTTGCTTACTGACAACAAGTGAAAAAAATATTATTATAATAATAATTATAATGTAGTTGTTAGTCAGTGTTTGCAGAATATCACCATTGATATAAGCATACATAGATTGTTTTCCAACTCCAGTAGGTCACATCTATTTTCAAAATGAAAAGGAAATGTTCAGTTTATCCTTGTAAATGCCATTGACAGTGTAGCCTATTGTGCCATTAAATAGAAAGTTTAGTGCAGAAGAATGGAAAATAAACTTAGCACTTTCCATTTGGAAAGACAACAGTGAATTATGTTCTCAAAAGCCTGTTTCAGCTCAGGGGGGTTGGGCACGCTCCCCCAGTCCTAAAAATAACACTACAACACTTGAAGAAACATGAAAACTGGCCTGTGCATACCTACCCATAGTTTGCAAAGCATGCATGTCTTTACGCCTACACATGTTGTCTTGTTTCCATTGAAGTAATGAAGAGCCCTTAGTCAACAGAGTCAGGTATGAGGAAAAGGCACTGTCAGAAAAATGCTAGATACAAAGGACAAGACATTGTTTTTGCCGAGTGGAATAAGCACAGAGAGAGACACACATAAACATAACCCAACAGGATGTGAGGATTAAGATTCTTGGTCACCATGGCTACACAATGCTGAATACAGCTGAGATTTGCATGACCATGTGTTATTCATGCTGGCATCTTAGTCTTTTTAATTTTATATTGCTACGGTAACACATGAAGGAGGTTGGGCAGTGGTTGTAGTCATACCCTGTTTCTTTCTCTTTTCTCCTCTCCTTTCTCCCTTCACACCTCCTCTTCCTCCGTCCCCCAGCGTTCTCCTGCGAGGCCGGGGAGTTCCTGGAGATGTCGGCTCAGGAGTGCACCCAGTGTGCAGCAGGAAGCTACTCTCTAGGCAGCGGTGTCCGCTTCGACCAATGGGATTCCATGCCTGCAGGATTCAGTAGCTTGGCAACCTCCCTGGACAACGGTCCTCATGGAGATGACACACTCACCTGCAACAGGTGAGTGTGGAAGATGCACAAGTAAAATGCACACTGAGAATGAACGAAAGTGAGATGAGAGCAGTTGAAATGAACTTCATTTTTGTGCCCTGCAGTTCCTCCTGGGTGCCTCAGGGCAACTATCTGGAGTCCAACAGGGATGAATGCACCATCTCTCTCATCTACGCCGTCCATCTGAAGAAACAAGGCTCTGTCAGCTTTGAGTACCAGTATCCAGACAAAAACCTGCTCTTTGAATTCTTTGTGAGTTTCACTTATTCATTAGTATTTTATACAATGTTCTGTGCATGAGTTCAGTGTATAGATTTGTCTAGGGTTTTCCCCTGACTTCCCCTGAGCTTAACTCTTTTTTCATTATGAATTTATTCAACATTCAATACACACGTGATTGAAGTGTAAAACGAGACTGGCGGTTGCTTGCCATCCCCTGCAGTTGGCTTATCAATAGTGCGGTATTGCAATATTGTGGTTACTGCGACAGCCCTACTTCTGCCTACTTCTGCCCAATACCTAAGCTCCAGCCCTCTGTGTACCTGAATAAAAATAAGTGGGCATGGAAAATGAATGGATAGCCTTTGGTGTATATGGGAAATGTAGGTAAATGTGTCTCACGAGTGCACTGTACAACACTGCAGCTCTGCACGTGAGGGCCTTTTCTTGAATTTGATCAAATAAGGTTATTGACAGAAAAGCATTCAACTCTGTGGAGTCTTTTTGACAGGTTATTGGCTTCAGAATCACTACCACAGAAACCGGTCTGAACTAGTCTTTTGGTCACATGGTGTCATTGCATCAATAAATGACAGGACTGTGAGAGAGCCCAATTTTCCACTTGTGTCACCCAGGAGACAATAATATACAACTTTATACTTAACAGATTTGGTATGGGAAATATTTACATTTACCACAGAGTTGGTAAATGAACACACTAGCTGGTAAATGTATGCCTTTACCATGTTTACGCAGTTACTATAACACACAGCATGTATACTCTCAAAAAGTATCCACTGCATTATGTAAGTGTAGCTATTACCTCACAGAGCCCCATTTTTCCCCCCACTGTTGAATGGTTTTGATCAGGAAATAACCGAACACGCAGCATGAAGCAGCAGAAAATGCTGGCACCGTGCAGCCAGCAGTAGGTGAAAATAGAAACGCCTCAGCAACCACTGCCTCAACAAAAAATAAGCAGAAAATATCTTAAAAACAAAAAAAAAAACTCCAGGTTGGGACTGGTTAGGGACAGAGAGTAGGGAAAACTGCCCCATCTTCTTCTATGAGGCTTACTGTGAGTTTCCAGCATTGTGGAAAATAATGTGGGATGTGTGGTATTTTACGATTTACATTAAAACAAATCTTAGTGGTGATTTATTTGCCAGTATGCAATGGAAATGTATTATTTCATGGTTCAATGAAATTTCCTCCAAAAGAACCAATATACCCCATGATCTGATGAAGGGGCAAAAATGCCCTCTGTAAAATGTTTGAATTCTTACTCTGATATGTATTGTTTCTTTGTATATAAAAACATACAACAAAGAGGTTAACGTTTCAGCCGATGGATACTGATGGTGTGTGTGTGTGTGTGTGTTTACAAAGATCCAGAATGACCAGTGTCAGGAGATGGATCAGACTGCTGATAAGAAGTGGGTGAAGCTCACTAACCACGGAGAGTGGGCCACTCATACGGTACGTGTTGACAGTGATCCACCCAAGCAGAAGTAAAATGAACAGGAACCATAGAGTGAAGATAATTAGCATCTGGTCTCTGTCTCGCAAAGTAAATGTGTTGAATAGGGACTGAGCTGCCAGATAGGAGAGGATACAAGCAGGAAGCCTCTCCCTTAGCCAGTTGGTAAATATAAAGAGGCTGGCATCTGTGATTGTCTTCAGTATTTTTCCAGACACATTGTGGCATGAGTTTTCCACTTGTACTCACATCAGGCCTGCATTGGATGGGAAAAGAATTAAATTAGCTTGGGATAATGTGAGTAAAGTTAATACTTATTTACTTTTGGAAATATTTGACAGCCATGTCAGTTCTTTTCTCTCTTCTCAGAAATTCAAATTACAAATGGTTATTAAGGACCACAGGCCTGTCTGAGAGCAAATAATACTTTTGTTATTTTTTTTTATATAACTTGTTCTTAGGTACTGTTTAGAGCCAGTTTTTGGTGATTAGTGTTTGTGTGGGCTAAAACTTGGTACTAGACAGGCCAGAATTGTTTCATAATCTTGAAAGCCTTATTTGCATTTTTGCCATTAGTTCCAGCCAGTCAAGTTGAACTTGAGGAATGTGAAAAAATAATTTTTCTACAATACAAGCTTAAGCATGAGGAAACTCAGCAATGTATTCTGCATTGATAACCTTTTTTATGGCAGCTTAGTTTAGTGCTCCTCTAATTTGCTCGCTCTATAGATCACTCAAATACGACTTAATCACAGTGCTCGCAGTTAAAGTTTGATTACCCCCTCGATGCAACTGGGACTGATGAAATAAATCAGCTGCAATATTTCCAATTAACTGAGTTAAATTACATCTTTCTGTCTCTATTTTTAGTCTTTAATTTCATAAAATACAGCTTTATTTTCATTTTAAATTGCTTGCTGATGGTTTTGATTGCAATGAAAAGGTGGCACCAGCTCAGCTCTTAAGATCCAGCATTTGGGAGTGTGTGGGTGGACATATCGGCTTTAGTCCCTGCTGCCTGTGAGCATATGATGAGATTCACCTGTTAGCAGCTTATCATGACTGGACCATTTTGGATTAACGGCATCGCTTGATGCAGGAGCTGATCTGCAGAATAGGAAATTCTAAGATGGAATATCTCATTAATTGAAGCTAGATAGGGTGAAGCAAAGCCAAATTGGTTTCTTGAAATACTGCACTGATAATGTTCATGCCAGATTGGACTGATAATTTTTGAAACCGTGTGCATTCCAGGTGAACCTGAAATCTGGCACCAACATCCTGTACTGGAGGACTGGAGGGGTCCTGATGGGGACCCAAGTGGTGAAGCCTGTCCTGCTGAAGAACGTCCAGATAGAAGGTCTTTTCTCTTCTCTTCTCCTCTCTTCTTACCCATACTCTCATTTTCCCTACAACACAATTCTTCAAAAGTGCAGTATCAAAGGAATAAATATTTATTTCCCTTTTCGCTCTCCTGTTTTCTCCACCCTGTCTTCTTTCATTAGGAGTTGCCTATACATCAGAGTGTTTCCCATGTAAGCCAGGGACCTTCAGTCGAGTCCCAGGCTCCTCCTCCTGTGACCCCTGTCCGCGGGACACCTACTCCGGACACGGTGCCAGCTCCTGCACCCCCTGTAACACCACCACTCATTACGCACGTAGGTACACACACACACACACACACACACACACATCGACACACAGAAGCAAACGTGCACATATTTGCCATTTCAAACCCGAGTTGAACCTCCTGTGATCCTCGAAGCAACATAATGAAACTGCACTGCAGTACTCCATGTAATTGTTATCAGTGCAGCTTGTAGACACAGACACACACCCAAAGGACACAGAGGCAGTTTGTCCTAGTTTCAGCTATATTAGTCAAACTTTAGTGTTTGTTATCAGTGCTTTGTATGCCCTAGAAGAAGCTTTGCTTTTTAGTTCAGTGCGGAAGGCTTTTGTTCCCCTACTTACAAGATTTTTCTAATATGCTAATTCTGGGGTTAATAGTAATATGCTTTGTGATCTTTTTCAGTATATTTTAGTTAACAGGGCTTTAACTGAATGCGTTCCCACATGTAAAGCAGTCACAATACCAGATCCTGAATGACAGGCAGCCCTGACCTCAAATTAAACTATAAGAGGCATTTCACAGACTTGGTCAGTTAAAATACTGAGATCCTGGTCTGGACTCAGACATTTCTCAAGGGAGGTCTGTCAGTCAAGATCATGGCCAGTTGTGATGTGTTACTTGGACATGAATCTAAACCCTGCCTTTTCAAATGAATGTTTTTTTTTGAATATGCATGTTTTACCCACTCCAAAGTCATTCACGTTTTGATCATGTTTTCTATGTTTATATAAGCAGAAGAAAATGTCAGTTCCTGTAATACGGCCCTGTAAATGCACGTCTTTGTCAGAGCAGGTCACGCGCTGTTAGACAGAAGGGAGGCTAGAATATTCAGAACATATGACATATTTAATTCATTACACTTTATTATGCATGTTGTCTGACCCTTGAGCCTCAGTGTGGTCTTTTCAGTGGAGTCCTCTGTCAGAATATAATGGACAAGGTGGATGTTAGGTTGCTCTGACAGTTTAGACAAAAAGCTAAAGCTCATCAGTCCTTTACCATCAAGGCCTTTCACTTTTGGAGCACCCTATCAGAGATCAGGCTTGCCAAAACAGTCTGCTTTAAGAACTGTATGCTCTTATACATTTGCTTTTAATGTCTAAATCAAATTGCTTTTACACAACTTCGGCATGTCATGCTTTATTTTGTTTCACTTGTTTTTTTCATTTTAGCTTTTCTGCTTATATAAATGTGTTTTAAATTATGATTATTTTCATTTTTTCCTCTTTATACCTCCATGTTTTTGTCTCCTTCTCAACTTGCACACCCAGCTGAGGGATCAGGTGTGTGTAAAGACAGACCTCCGTGTTCCAGGAAGGATTATTTCCAGATCCACACAGCATGTGGCAGTGATGGCAAGGTGAGAAAGGAAGAGACTCTGAAAAACTCTCTTTACGACTGCTACTAGATAAAACACATCCAACACTGTTTTGTTTTTTTTCCCTCTGCCTTGGTTACTGCATGCTGAGTCCTCATCTGTGATCATGGTTCCTGTTCTGTTCCATCACCATCCCTGCTGGTTTTTGTGTGATTGCAGACGCAGGTCATTTATAAGTGGATTGAGCCTAAGATCTGCATTGAGAATGTGGCTGGAGCTGAAAAACTGCCTCCAAGTGGAGAGCGAGAGCCCTGCCCCCCCTGTAACCCTGGTTTCTACAACAATGACACAGCCACCTGCTCACCCTGCCCACCTGGGACATTTTCGGATGGGAAGAAAGGTGCCGACAGTTCTGTACACTAATCTGTTTCTCCCTGCCAGTTTTTATGCACTGCCATCATGGTATGTGGGACGGTCTTATTATCACCGCATCACAGATGTATTAGTATTGGCATATACTTATGTTGCCTGATATGCAAAAAAAATTACGTACATATTGCAATAAGAAGCACTTGAGATAATTTAAAAAAAAACTGTCATCATTTAATAATTAATCCATCTTACTCCATTGTTTACAATACTTTGTAGCAGTGAGTTGGCAGAGTATTGAATCACAGCTGAGCAGATGGTGGTGCAGACTGTGTTAAGAAGTTAAGTTTATTGTCAGACTATAAAATATTAGGGCTCCAGTACATACAGTGTCACTATTACAACTATGATTAACAAATCTGAGGATTCCTTTCTACAAATTTGTCTTGATGTATAAAAAAAAATATCAGCTAGCCAGTATATTGTTATTGGAAGCTATTTACACCCAAATATTAATATTAGTATTGGCCCCAAAAATCCAGTATTGATCAGGCTGTAAATCCAGTATTATCTGAGCTGTGAAAACAATACCTCAAGAACAATACATGATAATAACATCACACAACGGGTTCCCTTTTTAAAGCAGATTATCTGATCAGATTTTAGAGCACCTTGTGTATGAATGTGCAAAGTTGCTTGTAAATATGTCTATATAAATTCTTATGTGGCATGTGAAATATTTGCTAATTGGCTTAAGCAATGAGATTAGCTGAAGTAGTTATGTTTTATAGCGTAGTGATTATGTTTGGACAATAGGCAGCTCAGTACTTCTTTCTTTCTTCCTTCCTCTGTATCGTTGCCTAATTGTTTTCTTCACTCACTCCTGCAGCCTGTGAGCAGTGTCCTGCAGGTACAGAGCCTGTCCTGGGTTATGAGTATAAGTGGTGGAACGTTCTCCCCGCCAACATGAAGACCTCCTGTTTCAACGTGGGCAACTCCAAGTGTGACAGCATGAATGGTGGGTGCTGTTCACCCACTGTTAGCAATGGAACACACCATCTCGTTTTTACTTTCTCTCTCTCAGTTTGTCTGTTTCTATGAGTTGGACCAGAGCTAATCCAATCCAACCATTGTTAGAGTGTTAGCAAATGCTATTTTTGCTCTCTCCTTGAGGTTGGGAGGTGGCTGGAGATCATATCCACAGTGGAGCAGGAGGCTCGGATAATGATTACCTCATCCTCAACATCCACATTCCCGGCTTCAAGTGAGTACAGTCATGTCCTTGCTCTCATTATTCATCACTCTTTCACTGAGCCATCTGTTTCTCACTTTTTTCCCCCTCCACTCCATTTGCATCCTCCATCAGACTTCCCATGTCAATGTCGAGCCATTCGGGGACAGAGTTTGGCCGCATCACCTTTGAATTTGAGACAGTGTGCACGGCTGACTGTGAGCTCTACTTTATGATGGTGAGAAGAGCCCCCAAAATATGTGTCTTGCTTCTAATGATGCAGGTAGTAGGAAGAGAGATTTGGCTCTGGCCCACTCTGCATCTCAAGTGGAATATATTTTCTAATTTTAAACACATGCTGATTCCACCTCATTACAGTAAAGTTAACTGATATTGCTGTGTTTAGGATGTAAACAGGAAGAGTACCACGGTGGTGGAGTCATGGGACGGCAGTAAGCCACGACAGTCTTACACACACGTCATGACGCAGAATGCCTCGGTCTCATACACATGGGCTTTCCAGAGGACCAACCAGCCCTCAGATGTGAGTATGAATGTACACACACTGGGATCATTTACGATTAATTGAGCAATTATCTGCCACTAAGAATTTGATTGATTAAGCATATCAATTTTAACAATCACTTACTAATTTGAGGTCTCACTAGTAACTGGAGATTTCGGTGAAATTCCATTATTATTTAAAATCTACACAAGGGGGCGCCAATATTTGATTTGATTTGATTTGAAGGAATATGCATTTTAGTTTTCCATTTCAAGAGCAAAATTAGCATGGGTTATTTGTGCATTTGTTGTAGTGGGTACTGTTAAAGTCACAGAGGCAAGAGGAAAGACGTTTTTTTCAGTAAAGCTTTGAAAAACATGCATTATGTATTTTCAAGAGCTTTGCCAAGGATTAATCGATTAATCCTTCATCAGTGTCAGTGAAATTCTTTAAAATTCTTCTTTAAAATTTGCATCCCTAATTCACACACACACATAGTTAACAGCGATTTAACGTTATGCTTCATTCTGCACTTGTTTCTCTCTCCTCCTCAGGTGCGTCGGTATGTAAATGACGTGGTGCGTATCTTCTCCATCTCAGTAAGTAACGCTGTGGACGGAGTGTCCTCGGAGTGCCGTGCCTGCGCCCTCAGTGTGCAACCCTCCAGCTCCCTGTGTGTGCCTTGCCCTGCGGGACACTACATAGACGCAAAGACCAATCAGTGCACAGAGTGTCCACCAAACACACGCCTCCTCCCTCACACCACTCCGGGCCCAGATGCCTGCAGGCCCTGCGGACCAGCCAGCAAGAGTGACAAGGTGCTCTGTTGTTGATGGAATAGTATTTTGTTTTATTTATTTATTTATTTATTTTTATTTAAGTACAGTAAGTAAAGATAAACTAAATTAAAGAAAAGCTGTAGACAACAACCTTGCAATCAAATATATAAATATAAATAGGTGTAAATAACCTAAAAATACATACAAGAAATATGTGTGCTTTGTTCTGTTAAAAGTGTATGTTGGTTTCCTTTTAGCATCTTTTTCAGGACCACTGAAGAAGCGTGAAAGTCTGAGGCCGTTTTAATTGAGCTAGAATTTTTTGGGGGGTTTGTTTTGTTTGTCCTCCCTGGAAAGGGCAGCTCTTGTAGTGCAAAAGTTCAGTTATTACATATGTGTCACTTTCCTGTGTTATTGATATGACATGCAGCCTTATAGTTTGTATTTTATTTTTATTTTTTTTCAGGACCACAGTACATGCTACAGCGACTGTCACTTCACCCACACTGAGGGCAACGTCACTCTGTCTTTTGACTTCAGCCTCCTCGGCTCGGTCGGGTCACTGATGAACGGCCCCAGCTTTACCTCCAAAGGAACCAAGTACTTCCACCAGTTCAACATCAGCCTGTGTGGAGGACAGGTGTGTGGGGATGAACACACACAGAGACAAATGTCCCTTTTTTAAAAAAACCCTTTTGTCCATGACTACAATGCCCTAATGTTTTGCTCTCCTCTTTTTTTTTTTTTCTTTGTTCAGGGCCATATGGCCGTCTGCACTGACAATGTGACAGACCTGTCCATCACTGACTCTCAGAGAGAGAAAGGGGAAGGAGGCAGTGCTGTGAAGACCTTTATCTGTCAGTCAACCATAATCCCAGCTATTGGACGGGGCTTCCATACAGCGCTCTCCTCGCAGTCCATTAACCTTGCGGACACATTTCTTGGTGAGTGTATGAACGGACATAGATACAGCCAGCAGTGTAAATACTGCTGCTGAGAGCTGAAGTTGATATGTTTATTACTGTAGTCACTGCTTTAAAATACTTTAACATGGCTGTAATAAAAAGTACTGGTCTGTTCTTTTGGTATATGTTCATCTTCTAATGTTAAGTTCATATTACTGCATAGTTAAGTCAAAGCCAAAGCTCCTTGATACAGTAATTAAAGGAACAGTTCACTCAAAATACAAAAAATAAAGACATTTTCCCACTTATGCCCTAGTGCAGTCTATTCAGCCTGATAGTTTCTGTGTGATTTGGCAAAGTTTCCAGTCTGCTGCAATCTCCTTTTTCTCTCAGCACCCCAGTACTATGGGGCTTTATGGGTATTTGTATGTGGAGCTCAACACATCAAAAATTAAATGTGAAAAACTCAACAGTAACAGCACTTTCCAAAAAACAACAACACAGATACCTGACATAATCCACAGCCTTCGGATGTGAAGCGTTTCACTGGGAAATATTTCCTGCTGAAGAACAGTGATAAACTGTGTCTGTCTTTTTGTTGAAGTTTGAGTGAACTGTTCCTTAAACTGTTTATTGTGCGCGTACACAAAAACAATGTTTGTCTTACTACTGTATGTTATTAATAGGAGCAACAGTTGAGAGTACACTTGATGGAATCAGGGCGAGACCAGAGCTGTTCCTTCAGACCTCCAAGAAAATCCCTAATGTGAACTTCTACTACCGGTACCTCTAACATTTTACACTTTTTTTGTTTTTTTTGTTTTTTTTTTTGGTCAGAAAATTAATTCCTCCACATTGTTCCTTCATGCTTGCTTTACTTTTACTGACAAGCTCCTTGGAGGCGACCTCATCATGCGAGTCAGGTCGGAGTGCCGTGGTCACACTTCGCTGTAACCCAGAGAAGAGCGGCAAAGGAGAAATCTCAGTTCCCAGGTATTAATTTAACTGTATCGCGTTTTCTCTGACTTCCAGTTTCAAAGGATCATGTGAAACCTGTTCCTGTTGTGGTTTATTAGTGACTGTGTGTTTGGCTGTTGCAGTCAATGCCCTGCGGGAACATGCGACGGCTGCACCTTTCACTTCCTATGGGAGAGCTCAGGGGCGTGTCCCACATGCACAGAGAGAGACTACCACCAGATAGAGGGAGCCTGCAAGGGAGGACACCAGGTGTGTGTGTGTGTGTGTGTGCGTGTGCGTGCAAAATGTGTGTTTGTGTGTGTCTAGTGTACTCATGGGCTCTGCCACTCTCTTGTGTATATGTGTGCATCTTCAGGAAATGCTGTATGTGTGGACTGAGCCAAAGCTGTGTATGGGAGGAGTGTCCTTGCCTGAGAAGGAGATGCTGCCTTGTGAGAGTATGGAGTTCTGGATACGGCTGGGCGCAGGGTCGGCAGCCTTCACCGCCGTGCTGCTCGTCTCCCTCACCTGCTACTTCTGGAAGAAGAACAAGAGGTGCAAGAGAGACAAAAGCCTTCCTTCCATTCTTCTTTCTTTCCTTCTTTCCTCCTTTCTTCTTTCCTCCCTTCCTTCCTTCCGACTTCAGTTAGATTGTGGAATTTCTGTAAACTCATGGAATTTTGAAAGCTGTTTTCCAGATAGAGAAAGTCAGGGAATGAAATACATTCTTGGGACAAGTCCTGGAATATCTTGGAATTTTGTCAGCCTCAGTTAAAACAAACAAACAAAACAGTAACTAGTTATTCATCAAATGCAACATTTATTTTCTCTTGTGTTCATGTTATACTCACTTCCTCCACCTGATTTCCTCCTCACCTTGCCTGAAGTCTAAAAGCAAGACTTTGAATGCTTACTAACTTTTTTGTTCAAACAGAATAAAAAAAAACATAGTGATGTTTAAATACAACTCTGAATATTTGTATTGTTTGTTTAAAATTTTAGCCAAGGCATAAAATAGGTCATGGAAATTCAACGTTTTATTCATGGAAAGTCATGGAAAAGTCAGGGAATTTTACATGTGACATAGAGTGGGAACCCTAATCCATCCTTTCTTCCTTGCTTCTTTGTCCTACTTGCCTCCTTTCTTTCTTCTTGCCATCTGTCCTTCCTCATCACATCCTAGTTTCTGACAATATTCATCTCAGTATCATTCTGCCTTTGCTCTCTGACAAACTGTGTTTTCCTACAGTATCGATTTTTATCTCCTCCTGTCTCTCTGGCAGGTTGGAGTATAAGTACTCCCGCCTGGTGATGTCTGCCAACAAGGAGTGTGAGATGCCAGGAGCTGACAGCTGTGCTGTGATGGAGGGAGAGGAGAATGAAGGAGAAATGGAGGATGAGGTTGTGTACACAAAGCCTTCTCTTCTGGGCAAACTCAAAGCCATAGCATCCAAGGTGAGAGTCACAGCATCGATAAAGCAATCAAACCGCACCACGATAGTACAAGCGTGGGTTTTTGTGTAATAATGTGACATTTTCTGTAAAAACATTTGACTGTTTTTGCAAATAAATGTGTTTGTTTCCGGTCTTAGGGAAATGGAGAGAGCTATGAAAACGTGCAGCTAAACTCATCCCATCCAAAAGCACTGGTATGGAGCTAGAGTGAAGGAGGAGCGAGCGGGAGTGAGGGGAGAGACCGAGCCCTCAAGAGACTTGCCACCCCTTTAAACAAGTCACCCCCTTTATGAGCTTTGAAACCTGGAAAAACAAACTGTGTGTACGTAGACACACCATGCACCTAGGACCAGGTTCAGAGGAGTAAAACACTAATATGGTGGCCTTAAAGCTTGGTACGAGGAAGCCGTCCAACTCAAAGCATTGTACTTTAAAGCTGTAAGGTGTGTGTGGGTGGTATGGTAAAGACTGCCTGGTAATATGCTGATTTAAACTGATGTCAGAAGGAGTAGTGGAAGCGCTCAGGTACAGAAGAGGACCTACTTCAGATGTTTGTATTTATTTCAGTCTGTGTACTGTCTAATGTTTTTTAGTCAGTTAGCTATGACATATTTTGATCACCACTGTCAAAGTTAAGTGGCTGTCCATCTCCCATAGACACATACACAGACACACTGTTATGATCTGGTCATATAAAGCCTGTGTCCTAATTTCTTTGTTCTTCTGTTTTGTTACTGGTTATTGTAATGAAAAAAAAAATGTTGCCAACTGAGAATGAAAATGTCTGATTATGCTGATGAAATTGTAATACTGACTGTCCATGTAAGTCAAATAAATCATATTGTATTTGTCTACAAGTGGACCCAGGTTGAATCATTCCCTTTTTTTATAGTTCCTTAGACTTTGACTTTTTTTTTCAGAAACCCATTTGAGGGCTAGGAGCCAGATGGGCGTAACTGAAATATTGGATGAAATGTGTATATCTATATATGAGATAAAGGCTATAAAACTGAAGTATGGGGTATGGTCATTTTGACTGCAAAAAGGGAATATCGTAAAGCTTCAGTGTGTTTTCCCCTAGATGAATTAGAAAAAAAGGCTGCTCTCCAACAGTAACAAAACAGGCTTACTGCTGAAATGTGTGACCATCTTGTAGTGTGAATGTAGCCCATGTTTGTCACTTGTGGTGGAAAAATGAAATGGCCAAACCATGAGATGACTTTGCTTTATTTAT
>OMKZ01021038.1:0-11790 GCA_900302535.1 Neoniphon sammara | reverse complement strand
ACTTCATGTTGTTATTGTTGATAAGAATGACAATTGTGTAAAGTTAGTGGTTATACAGATATATAACTGAAATGAGACATAAAAAAGGTGGTAAATGCTATGTTATTGCAAGGCAGTAATCTTGTAATTGGATGATAATTTGAAATGGAATAAGGTTTTTTTATAGTGTCAAGCTGCTGCAAGGCTTAGTAAATGTAACAGTGTTGTGACTATTTATTAATTGATGCTTAGCATCATCAAGTAAGGTAGGCCTTTTTACGTTGCAATGATTCATCACCCTGGAAAATGTATTAGAAACAAATTGAACCTAAGCTTATGCTTTCAAGGATAATGATGGCAGGTTATCATTCAACATTCATTCATAGCAAGATCAAATGTGATAAATCAATCAGTCAACAACAAAAAAGTTAAGTGATAAAAGTTGCACATGGAGGATTTACAGTAGGAAAAAACGTTAATACATTTTTATTAGAAAATCAGCTTGAAACAGGTGACACAGTAGTTTTCATTGTTACCCAGGTTGTACCTGATGTTATGGAGAAATGATCCAATATACAAACCTGCTCTCTCTCTGCTCAGACTTGTATTCAATGGCAATAAGCAACAGCTTCAGCTTCACATAACACAGCCTGTAAAACACAAGAGTGCATGCAGTCATTAGAGGGAATATATACATTTATTTATTATTTGAAACTCACGTTTTCTCAGTCCTTTCCCCTCCCTTCAGCATTGTTAGCTACCTACCAATGATAGTGGGCTTACTGGGTGGGCAGGGTGTGATACTTACTCACAGACAGTGGGGAAGGAGAGGCCCACAAAGGCACTGGACAAATACTCTGTGTACATCTCGTTAGCCACTCCTTCCAGGTAATACTTCTGCCACGTGTCCTCCTCAATCTAATGAAAATAACAGTGTGGAAATGTTGCATATGAAGATAAAAAGAAGAAAAAACAGCAACACTGTTTTCATTCCAGTAGTGGACCAATGTGGTCTGCAGATGTTACACCACACCACATCAACCTAATAATTATAAGCTGATCCATCATCTTTATGACATGAGAACAGTTCTTTGATAGACGCAAGCACCTCTTCAATTTTGAACCCCAAACACACTGAACAGATTCCATATGAAATGCTAGAGTGAAATATGATGTGCCAAGCTGACTGAGAACACTCACATGGACGATTTTCTCTGGACAAAGATGTCAAAATTTCCCATGAAATTTACTGCCGTTGACAGAACTATTCCATCTGTCAGCAGAAAACCTACTGTAAAGAACTAAAAGACACCCTGTATACGCTTATGTAAACCTTTCCTACCACCGAGTCCAGCTGAGAAATCCTTGCCACGGTATCTGAATAAATCAACTGTCTTACAAAAACGTAATGAGAGCATTCATTCATCTGTATTGCTTCACTCTGCTGAAAGGAGTGATTGAGACAGGTCTTGCTAATCTTGCGCTCTGTGTTACCTCAATGAAGGACCTCATGGAGAAGAGGTTGGCCAGCATGGTGGACAGGCCCTGAGCCAGACAGCTCTGGGCGATGAAGCCTGCCTTCAGCTCCGCCAGGCAGATAGCATCGTCACCCTCCTTCCAGTTCCAGCTCGGAATGTTCAGCAGATGGGCCTTCGAGACACGACGTGGACAGAAAAGGTTATAAGATACTGACGATTGTGTAAGTGATTCTTGTTCGTCAAAGGTATCATGACGCATTTCTGAAATGAAATCAAACCATTTGGGATGCAAGACTTTGACAATAAAGATAAAACTTTTAGCCCTTTAGCTGATGTTCTTATCCAGAATGACTTACAATGAGTGCAACAGTAGTAGAAGAAGCCTATATTCCTATAGGTCACCTAAAGCTCTGTTCAGTGGCTAGACTTCCAACATATAATTAGTAGGTGTTTTAGGCTTATGCCAGCTGAATTGACAAGCTGTAATAAGTCCATAACAACCGACTGAGAAGTAAACAGTGTATACTTCAACTTTGCATACAGATGACCCAGTTAAAGGTATGTTTGCTGCACTCTAGAATAATTTAAAAATTCAAAAACAAATAAAACAAATAGGGCCCATTAGTCAAAATGTTTGTGAGAATACCTGTCTGTTAAGTTCCAAACATAGGTTTCCATTCAGACAGGTTAAATTTACCAAGGGACCTCTGAGTTTGACAAAAACAGTAAGTAATTTACTACATAATAATCACCGTGAAAAACACAGATATATTCGGACGGGAATAATGTCACTAGGGACTTCTGTAATAAACATAATTTACCTGACATCCCCCCGTAAAACTAATCACATGCGAATAGGGTTTATGTTTAAAGGAACCAAAAATTAGGGATGTAAAGGTCATGGCCATAGTGCCCTACAATATTCCTGGGAGCATATTATGATCATTTTAGAGCAAAGTGCTAAAGTAATCAATTTAATATGAAACAGAAAAAGAGTTCTTTAGGTGAGCAATTAGAGTGAGTAGAGTGAAGACATCATTCAGTGGGGACAAAGTGATGCAAAGTGCCTCTTGAAAAGATTAATTCTTAGTCAAAGACGAGGAGTGACTTAACTGTTCTGAAGGTTATTTCACCATTGGGCCGGGGGGAGTTAAGAGCAGGCAAACTAATCTTATCCATAATACTACGCTTGACACATCATATTTTATAAAGGTGGTTAACTCTGATCTTACCTTATTGTGATATTGTAGCATCTGTGTGATTATTCTGATCTTTGGATGATAATTCTTGATCGAAATGACCCTAAAAGGTAACACAACATGTAGAGATGTTAGACATAAAACGCTTTGCCCTGCTCATCAGTTTCCACTGATTTCAAAGATCAGAGAAGACTGGTTTTGTGCCTAACACCTAACAAACTCCACTGACAGGTGCGTAGGATCCAGACCCACCGGTGGTTGGATTAAGCACAGTAAATATCTATCCTTTGCAAGTGTAGACAGTGTACGGAATTTCTCTTTTTCTCATATAGGCCAGAGGATACCATACCTCATGATGTTTGAGGCATCCTCGGCATCAGGATCTGGACAATATTTATTGGCTAGGATTAAGCAGGCATCTGCTGACTCGATCTACATGTATAGGAACAAAGAAACATTTTGAGAGAAAAAAAAAGGAACATATCTCAATATTCATTAAGGAGTAGAGCTGGGCGATATGGACAAAATCAAATATCACAATGTCTTTGATCAAATAGCCCAATATGGATGTTGTGACAATATTGTAGGGACTGCTGGCGCTTTCATAAGATATTTATACAAAAGATTCATCATAAACAATTATAAGTGCTGTGGATATGATCAACAAGCAGGTAGAATAAATAACAGATTGACTAGAACAGTCTAATAAGATCTTTTAAAGCTAAGAAAAGACAACACTTAAGCTATATCACATTATTACGATATCCAAAATCCCAGACGATACCTAGTTTCATATCATAATATCAATATAATATTAATATATCGCCCAGCCCTATTTACATGCACTGAATGCTTCAAAGTTTCATTCATCTAATATTACATTTCTAAACAGCGAGTGTGCTTAACTGTGGCCAGTACAAATCGCTGAGTCATGCATCTGCTGAAAGTGCACAGCCTCCAACTTACACAGTCGTCTTAATTAATGAAAATGTCTCTGTCTGAAATATGGGAAGAACTGCGTCCTTGATTTACTAAAATGCATTTACGTATTAATCTGTTGACCAGCTGGGCTGCGGTCCAACATCTGCACACCATCATTTCATCTCATTTCATCTCCCTGTAAAACTCAAGAGTCGTGTCACAAAGTGTACCTTGACTCGGGCCAGATCGTGGGGGTTGAGTACAGATCCCTGGTAGAACTCTACTTGGGTAAAATGGCGTTTGAACAAGGCTTCCAGCTCAAGATTAGGGGAAATACTAGCACACAGAGAAAAATGAAGACAGCGGTTAGTGCACATACTATTGTGTGAATACGTATTTATGGCGTTTGATTCTGCATTATTTAAGTTTAATGGTCAGTACTACCCTACACTGCGGTGAGGAAGGAAAAGTGAACTTACTTATGGAGAAAAACAATTTCTACATTGACATCATCCCTGTCCTTGTGTAGGAAGTCTTTGAGGAAGTTGGAGACACTTTCGAGAGTAATATGACCACAGACCACAATATGCCTGGAAGGGGGGAAGAAATCATCTTGAGCGGGCAACATAAATCACTACAGACACTGGCAAGCCTCCCAAAGAAAATCAGTCATACCAAAGCACTCTAAAATCTAACTCTCAAATATAGAATGAAAAATCTATATACATGTCAAGAAAATGTCTTTTCAAAGCAAACAAGTAACTGAGTTATATCTTTTTTGCCATAAAAGTGAATACTTTCCCCCATGTAATGAAAGTGGTTAAATTCTGCACGACAAGTGCAATCAAACACTCAACTCTGAACCACTTTAGAAAACCTAAGATATAATCACACAGCCCACAGTGGTTGGATTGTCATCCGTTCTCAATATAAAAACTGTCCCTTTGGCCAAACCACCCCTTTGTGAGCTGAATGGATGTTGACAAAGACATGTACATCAATATGCTCATGCTTTTATACAGGACATTACTAAAAGCTTCCAAAGTGATTTGGAGGCCTGTGGTTGACACAAAGTCTAAACAGGACCTTAGACCATTTGACGGGTCCCTGGCAAGATACAGTAGTGCGTTACACCAGAGGGATCTGTCAGATGGTGCACAGGGCTGATTGCAGCAGTAAGGGAGAAAGAGGTTAGATTGGACTGAAATCTGAGTTGAGGTTGTGTCCCTGTTTGTCCTCTGACTGCACTGTACACCATAGTGATAAAGTCCTCAGGACTGCCTCCCAGTTGCATGAGCTCCTGTGATGATGTGAGTGGTTTGGACAGATACAGTGGTCACTATCTTTTAAATGATTCTCTGTCTATATGAAATATTAATTTTCATAATGAAATTGGGTTGAGTAACTTGTGGTGCTTCTGTAAATCAGATTTTAGTGTCCCAAAACGGAGAGTAATCATGTCAGCTCATAAAAGTGGACATTGTTGTTTAATTTTTCTCTATTTATTTGTTCACATTTATGTGAATGCAATTGCTTTTTTACTGTTTTTTATTGTAGTCTGAAACACTTTGTCACACTGTTTAAATAAAGGCTTTATATGTGTATTATTATCACTATTATCATTATTATGTGAATTGACAGGTTGTTTAAAAGGGAACCCCCTTACAAGTAAGCCAAGTATCAGTATTCAACCATGTATGATATGCAATTTAATCACACTAATCCAATGGATTTAAGACACTTTATACGCTTCATTTACACTGTGGTAAGCTGAACTACCCTTCCGGAGTTAAACTTAAATGTCACCAAGTCTGATGCCAAACCCCTAAATGAGAAATCCAAACATGCTCAGTAGAATCCAGCCCTTATATTGACATGGATTAGTGTGGACACTCGGCAGACACCCTAATTACCCTATGGAGACCTGTAAGACAATCTGTGTAATGACAATGGCCTTATCCACTACTTAACAGGATGTGCCAGGAGACAATTGAACCACTCCAGTTTTGAGTCCCTGGGTTTTGGAGGACTTAGCAGTTAAGACTGTGTGTATTAGGTTACTCTTTCCTAAAAAACACTGTGGTCATATCTGTTCACCGTTCAAGTCCTTAATCATCAAGCTAGATCCGCTCTAACAGATTTCTTGTGATCCAAAATCATGCTCTCATACACAGGAAGGAAGATCCGGCCAAGACGTTAACCTTTAACTGTTGACATCTGACATTTTATAGAACATTATTGAATTCTGGGCTCTGCAAGTATGAAGGGAATACAAGTCTTTATTGATGGCAGATGAGAACCATAGTCCAGATCACTGAGCATTCTCCAATCCTGCACCAGATGAACTGGGTAGGGCTGAAATGAAGTGGACTTGGCAAAGATGACGGGACAGACATATTCTGGGTATGGCTGTGCCTGGGTGCTGCAGGACATAATGGTCTTCACAGATGTCGCCTCTGTCCTTTAAGTAAATCTAACGAGCAGCCATGATTGTGTGGTTGGCCAGAGCTGCGCAAAGGGCCGTGTGGTCTTACAAGCTGATGAGCTGAGATCTCTGTGGGCAGCCAGCAGTACTTGGCAGAAGATGTCTCTCATTTCAGGAGACAAAAAACATCAGTCATGTTTTCCTGTTCCCAGTGTCCACATGCCCTCCTCCAAGAGCAAAGAAAATACAGGGATTTGTGTGGCGTAGTATTGTTTGGGTTCAGGTTATGAATCCTGCGCACACAAACACGCACTTACAGCGAGCACATAATCGAAGACGCAAAGCATGTAGGCAAACACACACGCGTGTACACACACAAATGCGCACGGCATGATACCTTGGACATCTTCCACTCCAAGTGGATGATTTCTTAGCTAAGCAAAAAGACGCCTGATGATGTTTCTTCCTCATTAATAAAACTTAGTTTATGCCGCTGATCTGAAAGCCACAAATTGAGTCAAGGGAGAGCTATTGTTGAGATATTATGCTTCACTTAATTGACGTCATTTGAGCTGGCCCGGGTCTACTGATTATTTCCTCTTTCTGTGTGCCAAGAGTGGCATCAGCTTGAACATCGTATCATCTCAGGGATCACTGGCTAATAAAGCACTTAAAGAGGATATGGTAGATAATTCAACCATTTATAATTGCTTCATGAACAAAATACCTCCCCTCTGGATAACCTCAAAGTACAGAAAACCTCAAACCAGACACATAACTCATAAATCAACAGGGGGAAAAACAATAGAGTACTGCAAGGTCACAGATTTTATGAGAAAACCATACACACCAATCCGGGAACCAAAAAAAGGTGTTGCACAGCATCACGTTCAAATGCAGGACAAAAGGGGGGACATCATAGAGCGTGCACAAAAAGCATGCAGTCGAGGAACATCCCGGGATGCCGTTGGGGATGCATCGCACAAACACACACACAGACACGCACACACACACACACACACAAAATGAACAAACAGAGAGCTCAAACATCAGCAACAGAGGTCACGGTACTGCTCTAATCCTTAAGTTAGTGATAACACTTACTAGGAGAGTCAAAACACTCCAAGCCATACAAGATACTTCCTGATATATTCTGTTTTACCTTTCTGTGATTTTGAATCCACATCTTTAGGCAACAACAACTGAATGATGAATACTGGGTGTCAGCAAGGCTTTCTGCAGTCAAAAAAAATCTGTGTGCACCCAATAAATTATACTGTAAACTTTCTTGGCTGTGCAACACTATGCAGACACCCTAGCGACTCCAGCACACACTGTGTTTAAAATTATGTAAATGCATGTGTGCATGTGCATGTGTGTGTGTGTGTGTGTGTGTGTGTATTCATGCCTGTTAATGTAGGAGTATCTGCATCTCGGCGCCTCAAGCTGCTAGCCCTTACAGAAGATATTCAAAGGTGTATGTCAGGGTTCAGCCAGGGTTGAACGCCAGTTTCCGTGCCAGCCCCTCTGTTGAAGCCGGGGCTAATGGAAACCACAGAGCCATAATGGAAACCACAGAGCCCTGAGTGCAGCGGGCGCCAACAGAACGCAACACTTGTCATTATTATATCAGCATATACAGTCTGAGCTCTGTCACTGAGTTGACGGGTGCATGCTATGCTGCACTAGAGGACTATATGCAACGCTACCATGAAACAGAGCTTCAGTATGGATCCAACAGAACGCCTCTCACTTCTAAATGACCCTCAGGGCCAATTTCAAATGACAGCACCCGGGCAAAGACATGAAATAAGGGTTAAACTTAAGATAGTTCATAATATAACATGACCTCATTGTTTGTGAGCGCTGTAATCAGTCGAATATTTGTAATCTCTTAATCTCATTTCCATGAAACAGACTTTTTCTGTGCTGACAACTACTCAGTGATAATACACTGAGCCCCGATGGCAATCATAAACCCACATGACAAACGTGTTTTGTGTATGTGTCAGGTTCTATACATATACATGCCAAACACATACATATCTAAATGATTATGCAAAGAGCCTGGTGCCAGTCTGAGCCTGCGTGTTTGGTGGGTATATCCTAATTGTTACCATATGTATGTACAGTACGCCTGGCCAGAAAAAGAGACGGAAGGGGGTGCGGCGGGGGAAAATAAAGTGTGTGGGAGAAACTAGTCCTCAGTTTTGACAAGGCCTTCTCTCAACACTGATCTGTGAGTCCAGGCTGGGGTCACTGGCCAAACATAACATCTCATCAATCTTGTCTCAGTGACAGGCAAACATTATCAAACAAAGACTAGTTTCTAATGCCTCGCTCTAAAGCTGACTCCCTATCATCTGCCCCCCTCCCCTCTCCTCCCTCCCCCCTGAACAGCGGGTTCACTGTGAAAAAGATGTGAATAAGACAGGAATAGAGAGATTGAGTGAGAGGGAGGACTGTAGCATAGTAATAAAGACTGAGTGCCAGAGGAAAGAATGAAAGGAGGAAAAGAGGAAAGGAAAAAAGGAGAGGAAAGTCTACCCTTTCTATACTGGACACACTGCACTCGGAGTCAGGTTAGTCTGTGTGCTGAATACCTGTAAGGTTTGAGCCACAAGAGGAAGGGAACAGTGCTATACAGTATGTATGGGTAATCTTGTACAAACAGTAAAATGACAGCAACGCCACACACACACACACACACACACACACTTCACAATGCACTGGAGCCTCTTCTGTGAGAGGCCGATCACATACATACATTTATAACAACAGCTGCTGGAGACAAACTCTAGACACAAGAAACCAGGCGGGCACCAAAAAAACCAAGCAGGCAAAGCAAGCCAAAAGCAATTGAGAGCCTCCAATGGGAGCGAGGCATCCAGCATTCAGGGTGTGGGAGCTGACTGAAGATCAGGGCCAGAGTCATGTCGAGCATTGATGATGCGAGCGGTCAGAGCCATGTCACAGTGATGATGCGATGGGCTAGCGGTGACAGACAGCAGGAAGGCGGCTTTTTCATAGGATCCGCGATCGATGAAAAAGCCAGAAGACTGCAGGTCAGAGACAACATGCCAGAAATGATGCAGGTAAAGAAAAGTAAGTTCATAAAACATGCAAAAAACCAACTCAAGCAAAATGAAACAAGAAAAGAAATTGTATCCTGCAATGGTCATTGAGATTGATGATGCTTAAAAAGACCACCAATGATAATGCACTTGCAGATGTTTTAAGTCTTTCCTTTTTCTTGTAAAAAATCCTTTTAAAGCAGATAGTAGGGGTTTCATGACTATTTTTTTCTTTCATTTCGAGGAATTATGATCCTAATTCATCCATGTAGTCAAGAGTGTATTAATGAGGGACTGAATCTGAGTACATTAAAGCATGGGACAACACATACTGCACATATACATTGCTAGAAGCACCACAGGTTAATGTTGCAAGTCTAGAGTGTAGTAGTCATGAAAGCTCTAGTTTCCAAATTAAATTAAAGCGCAACACAGGATGTGTCAAGGGGGATAAAGAAAGAAAATGAACGGCACACAAATGACTTAAGGTAAGCACAGAGTGAAGGACAGAGAGAGAGAGAGAGAGAGAGAGAAGACAGAGAGAAAGGCAGACGGACAGAGACAGAAGAGAGGGACAGAGTGAGAGAGTGTGTGAGAGAGAGAGAGAGAATAAAGGGGCATGGACATGTGTGTCCTAATGGCCAAGGTCTCCAGTCACGCAGTGTGACTTGACATTAATAAAGTAACTTTACTGTTCTAAACAGTCAGGTAAACTAACCCCCAAATAACTATAAAACTTGAGGGGGGGGCGCACTTGAGTCACACAACCACACCTTGTCTGGATTTCAACTTACTTTCTGCCTCGTGTCGAGTTATAACTCCCTCCGTATTTCTTCCGATTAAGGATGAGAGCAGCAATTTCTGGCACGTAGCGAGCAAACATGGCCTACATGCATGGAACAGAAAAAAGAAAAGGGCATGCAGAGAGGGTTCTACCGCACACAGAAAAACAGCAGAACCATCTGGAATACTTACTTTCTCCCATTAACCGCACTATAGGAACCACCATATTTCTTGCGGTTTCCTATTAACTCTATGATTTCAGGGACGTAGCTGGCAAACATGGCCTAAGGAGAAGATAGAAGACAGAAGAAGAGACTAAAAAAGAGACTACGCCGCAGAGTGGGTGGTGGGGAAACTGGCGACGCTTAAATCCAGATTTCTGAGGGGAGAAAAATGTTACTTTGTTATGTAAATTAAGTTTAAAAAATAAAAAAAATCTCTCTCTTGTAGTCCTTAGAGACTGCTAGACTTCAGAAAAATGAGAACAAACAGAGAGAGGTAATAGTCTTTGTAATTAAAGTAACAAAAAAACATTTTTACAAAAGGGAATCACCAATAAGAAAAAAAGAAGATAGCCCCAGTTTTTAAAGGTAAAGGTCTAGGAAGAGGGTTGGTTCATGGGCAACAGCTGATGAATAGTCAGTCTGTGATAGCACCCAAAACCTTCTAGATAGAGGAGTTTTAGAAGTCCAGGGAGGAAAAAAAAACCTATGTGCCATGTTTTGTCCAACAAACACAGAAGGTCTGGCAGGTTGATTTGAATAGGCCCACCTGATGGTCCACAGCTGCAAAACACATTAAGACTCATTTGTTGGGCTGGAAAATGAGCTGGATGCATTTTGCAAGGTTCACAGCCTGTTATCCTGACAAAGGGGTCATTTTTTTAAGGTAGCTCCTGAGCAACTAGCGACGGGATACTCACTTCACCCCTACATTACACTTTGCCACGGGCTATTTTATGAGTCCTTCATTTATTTACCTACGCTAAGAAACCACTAGGTACTCCTTTGCTTATGAACACATACTCAAAGCACCCTTAGGAAAGTGCACCTATGCATTTTCAGCAATAATGTGTGATGACGTGAGATTGATGTGATCCCTGGATTTAAAATATGTCCAGCCTGGAATCATTACTCCACCACTGCCTCTGATAGGAAGCAGCCCGAGTTACTGGCCTAAAGACTTCCAGACCACTGAGAAGAAAGAAACCTATCACCATAACCTCAGCACGGTCCATATCCACACAACTGCAGGCCATCACTAACACGAGGCACGTACTGTCGGCTGTCCAACTACTACAGAGTAGCTGTGTTTTGGCTGGGCCATTCATTTCTGGCAAAAGGAGAAAGATGGGGAAGGTTCTAGGTGGGTCACCAGAGTGTGTGTGTCTGCATGCATGCCTGTGCGTAAGATACTGTAATGATGCTAGACCAATAGGACACTAGATCAGAGGAAGGTGAGAGGAATGAGTGGGAGGCTGCTGTTGCTATGGTAACAGTCAGGCTGGCCTAAGCCTCATCTCCCTGCCCCTGTGTTTGTTGGAATTGTGGGAGGAGACACGAGAGGAGGGGTGTCCTGAAACCGCAACTGCTTTAAGAGAACAGTAACAACATTATCAGACAATGCCTTATACTCTACTCCTTAAACAAATACAGGAGTGATACACAAGGGAAGGGGACAAAGGAGTACATGGTAACTGTAGTAGACAAGATACAGTAGGCTAAATAGTAGGATGCAGCTACAATGTAGTACACTGAAATAACATTTACTAGTACAGGCAATAGTTCTAACATTTAAAAAAAATAGTACTACACTAAAATTTCATACAATGTACATAAGAGTTACCACCAAAACGTTCAAAATAATTAATCATTCATGTACTGTTTAACATTTCAACAGCTGTATGCGGTACATTGATGGGGATAGGCAGG
>OMKZ01021036.1:0-18668 GCA_900302535.1 Neoniphon sammara | reverse complement strand
GCGCCGCTTCTCATCACAGCCGCATGCCTTGAGTTTGCCCATGGAGCAGGCGTTGGCCACTGCGTGCACTACGCCCGCCGCCGCAATGGCATACGCAAAGGCGCTCTCTCTAAAACCTGAGGGGATAAGAGGGGAGGAAGGGACATTCATATAAGGAGAACAGTCATGCAGCTTGTAAATATAGATCCTAATCTGGGTTTAGAGGGAGGAACAAGGAGAAAATTCATAGTCAGGCAATGAAATATGAGATGGACATTAGTTTGGGAAAGGATACAGCTGAAAAACAGCTTCACAACAACTATTTTCATTGCTTAATCTGAGCAAGACATGTTTTCAGTTACAATGGAAATTGCAAAGAGGAAGTTGAAATTTGTGCTCTCTAAACTGATGCGTCACTATAAGACATGAACAGTTTATGAAAGCTGACAAGGGGATTGTATCAGTATTTAGCAATGTGCCATGTAGCTGTTGTGAAGCTGTGGCAGAGGCATTACGAATGTTATAAACCAGAGTTCATGTTAAGTGTTACCAAATTTTCAATGACCTGCAGGCAAAACATGCCATTGTACATGTGTCATAAACCTGGGAGATGAAAGGAGAGGAGGAATAAAAAGTGGATGAAGGATAGAGGACGACATGATGAAATTAGCTCGATAAGATCGAAATTCGACTACATTACTATGACCATTGTGTTGTCCTTTTTTTCTTTTCTTTCTTACTTTTTTTTGAGGAGCAGTTTCTATTTTTAACCGATAATAACATAAGAAGTAGTATACAAAACCATTTAAGTCTCCTCATTAAAGTTTACTCTTTAAAACCGTTGGATACAACTTGAAAATGCGAAGTTATTTTCCTAACATCCACTTAATTTAACAACCGCTGAACAAACAAGACAGCAAAAACTATATCGACTTACCTTGTTGTAAACAACTTGTGGCCCACAGTGCTTACTGATTTTACTTTAAAGCTTTTCTGCATGCATTGGTTCGTTGGTAATAATAAGCATTGGTGTTGTAAAAGAGGCCCTACTGTTTTGATAAGAGTACACACAAAAAAGTATGCACACAGGCATACACACACACACACATACACATATATACACATGTGCCAAGTCTCATAAAAGCAGGAGAAACATCTGGGACAACAGCAATTAAGTGTTCCAAACACTTGCGTACTACGTCTCTGTGGATCAGCTGAGAGTGAACAGACCACCGCCACTCCCATCGGAGGACTCACTGACACGCTGGTAACAATAACAGGGCTGGGTCTCCTTCTGTCTGTCCCGCTGCTTATATCCAGTACTGTATATAAGACTGAGTGGCTGCTCCACTGCTTACACGTGTTGTATGTGACTAACCTACATCAGTGTCTCCCTCCTTCCCTCCAGCAGTGTTGTTTGTAATCCATTTTTTAAATCTTTTTTTAAATCTCTTTACTGACTTCTTTTACCCAACCTGCACACCATTTACTTGTTTATTCCTGGGCACTGCTGAAATCACTAGTTGATTAATCAATTAAGTTGATCAACTGAATATTAAGTGACTGTAATTCTGAAATTCAGTTAATTGTTTTAATCGTTTATCAAGTAAAAATACCAAACTTTTGCTGGTTACAGCTTCACAAATGCTAAGTGCAAATGCTCGCTTTCTCTGTTTTGTATTGTTTAAAAAAACTTTGGCAGTTCTAAAGGTGCACTGTGCAAAATTGCATGAGAACCATGTAGACAGAAACATCAGATTACATGCTTATTCAATGTTTTGTCAATTGACTCTAAGCAGTTCTCACTTACATCAACTTTTGGTAATTTTGTATATAGTGTACCTTTAGGGATATACTAACTTGCATGGAGCATTTGTCATTTTTGACACTTAATAGAAAAAAATAATAATCAATTTATGGGAAAAAAAAAAATTAATTGACAATGAAACCACTTGTTTTCACTTGAGTGACTAGCATTGGATATCTGGACTTGGATCTGCGATGTAATCCCATGCAGAGCTGATCCTCTTCTCCATCCTCATTTTGCTTGAGCTGAACGTTAAGAAACAATGTATGCTTAATGTTCATGCGTTTGCCCTCAAGAGGTTAATAATGTGCAGAGCTGCCCTCACCTGCACCCCGATCCCTGCCTCATAATCACCCCAGTTTGGCTGAGACAGACTACTGCATGTAAAGGAGAACGTCAAATGACTAAGTGCATGTAATGACTCTGTACTACTTGTGTCGGCTTTTGCATTAATGGATAATTACATTCCTCTCTCTTCTCCAATCAGTCTACAGTAACTTGCGTGTGGCCTGTGTAATAAGAACAACTCTACTAGGACCTATCTTTAATTCACAGGACTCATGCTGCCTCTCTCTCTCTCTTTCTCTCTCTCTTTCTTTAGCTATGTCTGTACATTTCTCTGGCCAAAAAAAACTCCATATCCATGGAGGAATCCCTAAATATTGAAGGATGACGTGCACCAGCAGCACTTACACTCGTACCCTCTACACTTTCCCTCAGTGTTTGTTGTTGAAGCTCAGCTTACTGCCTGTAAGCATGGTACCCTCAGGTTCTATAAAAGCAGCCCTACTGGCAATCGCTTACTGGTGTAGAAATAGTGAAGATTATAATGGAAACTTGTAAAGAATACATGAAAAGAAACCACTTAAGACTTTATAGCATACTGCTTGCAGGGGAAATGATTCACGCTGCTCGTTGGAGTCAAATAAAATTCTATTAACTACCATTGCTCTTTTTAGCAATGCCTGATGTTATTTCCCTGTTTGTATTTTAAAATAAACTTTATATCATTTCATTCTAAAGCCTAAAGTACGACATATCAGCTGCTATAATGGTGTTTTGTTTTTTGTTTTTCATAATTAACACTGGAAAAAGAAACTGGTGAGAGTGGAATTCAGCACCATGAACGGAAATTCAGCCTTAGAGAAGCTAAGGGTGTTTATTGTTATTGTGGAACTCTTACTGTCTGTCCTTCACTGGTAGTGACTCTGTAGTCACAATAAAAACTGAATTAACATATTCAAACACAAAAGTTCTGTCTCTCAAACTGGCTGCCAGACCATTGTGCCTTCTGGTGTCTAAAAAGAGAAACTATATTTGGATGTTTCTCAACAATTCTTGTTTGGGGGAGAGCAGGCAGTAAAAAGCTTAACTTCTGGAATATTCTTCCAGAGCATCAACTAAAACTGCAGTTTACATGTTTTTGTTATCTGCCATTTGAACGATACTCTTTCACTGCAGTGTATTGCAGGTAGCTTTCACTAAAAAGCCACAAGACAAGACTTCCTGATCTTGACCTGCTTTCACCCATAACCATTCATGCTTATGATATTTAGCCTTTAGCCTATAAAAGGGCTGACCTTGCTGATCTTGAAACTCGGATCTAGAAAAATCAATTGAGCAGACCATATGTTAGTTGAACTTTTGCCTGTCTTTGCAAATTGCTACTATCATTCAAATACTTTTATTATGGGCAAATATGCAATTATTTTCTTTTGTAGCATTGAAAAAATCAGAGAAGAAAAAAGTATAGACAAACAGACACACACACACACAGGCTGTCAAATTATATTATACAAATTAAAAATTAAGTAAATCATACAAACTGAAGAATTTGTTTCACTCACTCACTCCCATTGCTTTCCTTCCCCTCCTCCCTCTATCTTCCCATCTTTCCATGGTTCCATGGGGGGTGGAGAGGGGTTGAGGGGAAGAGAGGGATGGCACTTAGGTGCAGCCTCAAACATGGAAAGGCTGTTTTAGCTCTTGCCCTATTCTGTGCCAGGCTCCACTGCGCAGGCCAGCCGGAAGACTGGGAACAAATCAATCTAACAAATAATTCACCGGCCACGGCACGCCCGGCTGAACTGATGGCAGAGGAAGTGGCAAAATGAATTAAAGTTTCAAAGGAAACTGTCACTTTGTGTTACAGAAACCGACTAAACAGGTTTATGCTTTTGCCGCCGAGAGTTGGGAAAGTGCTGAGAGCAAATTCACAAGCACTTGCACTGGCAAGGGGAGTAAAAGCATTAGGAGCAGCCCAGCGAGGGAGAACGAGAGACGCAGCGAACAGAAAGCTAGAGAGACTCTCTTATGCCTGTCATTCCATGTCCTGCCTGACTGCCTTTTTAGCCTAGTTTTTTTAATCCAGGCTAAACGGGAACGAACATGGGCACATAAAAGTTATCAGAATGCATCAGCAGAGAGATAAGTGGTTGAGCAATAGAGGATCCAACCAGAGTCTGCTGTAGTAAAATTAGACACCCAAACAAACATTGAGGTGGAGAGCACCTGATATCCTACTCAGCAGCTATTTATAGAATGTGAGACGGAAGATTGACAAAACTTTTCCTGATTTTGTATTAGTTGCTTGTTCTTACAATTCACAGCCATTTAAAGTGTTTGCATAGCTGGGGTGGATTAACAATCCTGGAGTGGCAGCCACAATGCCAAAAAGAATTTCAGATGCATCAGTTTCAAAAGAAAAGTTTTTGTGTCATTGTGTAACTGCTGTTTCACATGCTTTTCCAAGCACAGAGACATCTGTTTGTATGGCTGTATTATAAAGCAAACATACAAGTCTGGTATGCAGATCAAGGCTTGTGTGAGACGCGCGTAATTTTTTTCTATGGAGATCTGCACCGAAATCTTTTGTTAATCTCTATGATTATGCTTAACCAATGTCTGCGAATCTGTCCTATTGAATAGTAAAATACAGCCTCTTTGCAGTAGCTGCACGCAATAATGGTTGCAGCACATTAAATTGTATCCATTTTTTTTTAGCTTCTGTCAAGCATAACGCATCAACATGTAACAGATGAATCATGCAATTTAAAGAGGTTGTTTATATCAGTGGTTTGGAGTTTCTGCACCCGGGGCAAAACAGGGATGCCAGGCAGCCAGCAACTGCCTCAACTAATAATGACAAACGGCTTCTCAATGAGTCAGTGAGGAGTGAAAGTTGGACCAGAGGTGTGTAGGTGCAAATATAATAAAGTTGCGGGAGTTGTTTCACTTTATTCACAGAGATGATGGGAAGTATAGACTTTAATGAATGAATGGATGAATGAATGAAAACCAAAATTATGATTTTTATGCTCACAGTCTGGATAGAACATGTTCATGGCAACATCCCCAAAATCAAGGTGTAATACATTTAATTAGTGAGTTATCTTCACTAAGGGGAATTCCATCCTCAATTCATCCATGCCCAAAGAAATGTTCAGCTCGTTTTGAACACAAGAAGTAGGTCAAAGGTACTCCTTATTCAGAAAACTTACAAAAACCTACTTTGGCCACTTTTGAACATGAACATATTTGGAACCACAACACTAACAAATCAAACAAACACTTTTGTTAATAGCATTACCAGATGGATATCTTAGCAAAGCAATTGCGAGCCAAATCAAGGGTAAATATAAAAGACAATCAAAACTCATGCACTGTAATGGTGGATAATGCATGAAATATCAGTCAAACAAAAACTGAATTAATTTGCTCATGATGTTCAAGAGCATTTCTTCTCTATTTTTTAAAAAGTTGGATACAACAATATTTGCATTCTGAAAGAATTTATAAAATTAAACTTTGAATAGTGTCCTCATCCTTTGGTTGAACTAAAGGTGAAATGAACCCAAGACTCCAAGTAACAATCATTTTGTACACCATGCATCTAAGCAGGTGCTCAGGCTACTAAGAACAGATGTCTTTCACAGTAAATAACCTGAGAGGAGTCCATCTGAGGGCTTCACAGCTCTACAGATCCTCTTTCATCCATTGTGGCTGACTTGCGAAGCTCCAAACACCACAAAGCTTCAGAGGAAACTGATCTGCACTAGGTTTGGTAATCTCAAGGTGACTAACTGCTTTTGAAGCTAGCTATTCTTTTGTGTGGGCTAGTGAGGAGCCACTGTGTGTTACACTGGAAAATAATGCATTGTGTATAGTGGCCTATTGTCTGTTACTGGAGATAACCATTTGGTTATTATGTATTGTTGTCAGTGAACAGTTAAGAAATGTATCTGTGAGGAAAGTGATCTCTTTTGATTATTTTTCGACTACATTTTGAGACTTAGCAAAGCTTCTTTCTATGTGGTAACTCACCTTTTGGTAACCTCTCCCTTTGAGGATGAAATCATATTCTGAAGACTAAACAGTTTGAAGGTATTGAATTGCAAGCCGACACTGTGTTGCACTGTGCAAAGGGTAATCTGTGGTGATATCTCATCTCTGTGGGCACTTTTTAGAAGAGTTAATATTGTAAAGCATGATCATAGCCAACCTCTTTAAGAGGTGTCATGCTAGATTTCTATGCTGAACATCTGTACAAAGCCCTGCTTTGTTTAGATTTGCGTCCACACTGTGTGTAGATAGAGGCCATGAAACTAATGTCTTTTGAAGACCATATTGTCATATGTTTTATATGGTAAATTCCCAGTTATACATCCTGCAATGCAAAATACCCGAAGGCGAACTGACTGCAAAAATTGCAACAAATTTGAGGTGTGAATTCATATGAAAAGGTACTATCCATACTATACTGTGTAGAGTGACCATATTACTAACCTCTTTTAAAGACCACACTGTCGTAGGGTATTTTGTTTCTGGTCTCCAGGCTGGAGCAGTTCCAACGGTGCCCTCTGAACTGGTGTTGGCACTCATGGATGGCAATCTGGATTCCCTGGATGGCTGAGGCTGTCACATCTGGGTTCCTCATGCACACCTCCAGCTGGCGACGTGTTAGTCCCGGCAGCGTCAGGCACACCGTGTTAGCATTCAGGATTGGGTCGATGTTGGGGATCTTCAGGCCCAAGATCTCATTAGAGTCTACCCTGCATGGAGGATACAAGTCAGGTTACTGACAGGAAGGAGATCCAGAGAAGACAAAGAGGTGTGACTCACTGCTCAAACACCACCAGGGAGAGTTTCCCCCAGAGGTCTGTGACTAGTATTCTTGTGGATGTATGGTCTTATGTATCAGGGCATTATGAGAGAGCCCATACCAAGCAGAGGCCCTTGCTCGAGGGTTCCCACTGTAGTTTACTCCTGTAAAACCTCAATGACACACATAGTGTGGGTTAACGGTTGTAAAACATTCAGATGGTAGCAGAAAGGGTCTAGAAAATCCACCCTGAGCCCCAATTTTTGAGTTTGATTCAATTTATGACCTTGCAAACTTCACAAAGCTAAGTAAAGAGTGCTTAACTGTGATATCCTCAGGCAACAAAACCCACAAACTTCCACATTGAGTACACACACTGACACTGAACAGAAGATTGATTTTGAGGACACACTGAGAGCACACAGGGTGATTTCATTTCAGGTTTCCAAGCTGATATCACTGCGATGAAATGTTGGTTTGGATGTGTACGCTGAAACAATCTACATGTATACAAATCAGTCTCAGGTTCATTATTATTTAGGCCAATCCTGGATTTGTCCCCTGACAACATCAAAGATTTCAGTTTCACTGCTGGACAGAGTTGTTCATTCATCTGTCCAAAATAATCAAAGTAATTGGAATAATATGGATTAGGTGATTTGGGGGGATTTGAATGAGTGGCCCATTTGTTAGCACAAATCATCCAATACTTCCTTTACCTTAACTGTCAATATGATGAGACATTTCAGGGTAGACAGCAATTTACCTGCCTATTATTTGAGTTCAACTTAAGGAAATCGCTTACTAAGCATGTAAAGTTGCGGTTGTACTTTTTCGCTTTAAGGTGTGTCTTTCCACTATAGTTGGCTGTTGCCTCTGTTGCAGATCAATCATGTGAACAACAGTTATTTGGCTGACAGCGGTCACAGCTCTTTTCGACTTCACAGAGAAACAGTAACAAGGAAAACACAGACTACGCTGATGATGGCTTGTGAGCTGAAAGGTGCCCTGCTTTTCTTTTCATTGTGATTATGACTAAAACACAGGCTACCGGGGCTAAGGGTTTGTATCACTGAGACACACAAATGCACATGCACTCAGGAGCAAGTGACTGCAGGCACACACATGCAACCACGTGTGCGCGCACACTCACACACGCACACACATAAACCCTAAGGCACACCGGAGTGAACATGAACATGCTCACACACACACACACACACACACCCGTCCACAGAAGCACGTCACAAAAGTACATATGCATATACAGACACACATATACGCAGAGATATAAACACAAATGCATGTGCGTGCACTCATTCACTCACTCATTCACTCACTCACACACACACGTACAATCCAACGGCAACATCTTTGTCACTTCTTCTACCACTATGCCTGTGTAACTTTTCGATGCTGCAAGTCTCTGTAAAGAACACATACTTAAAAATTCACCAGCCACCTTGTGCTTTTTCTGAACAGTCAGTCACTACAATGTTCCAAATAGTAGCAACGGTTTGTCTGATGTGGTTGATCAAAGTAGTGGCAGCTATCACATGATATCTTATCTATTATCTATTTGCATGATGTGCTCCACTTTGTGGATGGCATAACATTTTTTTAACTACCTTCTTTTGTAATTCCAGTTAGGCTTCTGTTCCTACCTGTTGTGTTCCCTGCTTTGAGGGAAGACCTGTTTCAACAACTTCTTTCTAAAGGGCAACTTTTTAATGATGAGCAACATTGTTTAGGAATGGTGTGTGTGTGGGTACTGGCAACAGAACAAATGTCTACCAATTAGTGAGCAAGAATGCAAGAACAAATGTTTAAAATGTGCCTTTTTTATTTTTATTTTATTTTTTATTTTTATTTATTTATTTATTTATTTATTTATTTTACATTGTTATTTTTAGGCACACAGATCAATACTGGACTTGTCAAATGTTTATGCATTATTGCCTGAATAAAAGTTAACTTTAATATCGATTATTTACATAAATGAATATAGTAAAACATAATATGTAATAATTCTCTTTCTATGTAAATTATGAGAGTAGGCTATAATTAAAAAAAATTGACACTTGTAAATAAAGTTATTCAACAATTACGCCAGGTTAATAAGTACATGAAATTTTCATTTTGAATATAACAAACTTTAAACACAGATGAGCACTGGACATATAAATTCTGTATAAACACGAGATTGTGTACCGGAAAATACATTTCTGTTAAATGTTTAACTAGTTTGAATCCAGGTATTTCACATTAAAAGCAATCAACTCACCTTTTATCCACAAGACAAATTACTACGAAGACGTACGTCATTCTGAGGAATGAGAGTTCCATTGTGTGATTTGTAATTTTGGTGACAAATAGTTCAAAAAGAGAAAAAGAGAGACAGAAATCGAATAAGTCCAATATTCCGTCTCACTGGCAGTTTTTTTTTAAGACGAGGAAAAAAAAAAGAAAAGGGGTCAGGTCAGGTCCGGCTAAAAGTTGGCGCTGGAGTTGACAGCTCCGACGACCCAAGTCCAGATGTGCCAGCCAGCGGGACAGGCATTCAAGAAAAGTTTCATCAACCTCTCAACTTATTGAATGGAGGAGACTGTTGCAAGTTACCACAAATGTCAGTGCTATCTTTCTCACACACATCCGTACACATCCCGGTATCTCCGCCAAGATATTTGCATTGCAATAACATCCGAGAGAGACAGCAGCACCAACATAGGCGCTCTATGTGAAGTCTGCTTGAGTAGTGGTGTTTGAGCGCACGCCGATACTCCTCTAAACTACTGCACTTAGCGCTCCGCCAGCCCACTTTTTTTGCGTCACTCAGGGAGTACAGGAGCGCGCTGGGGAAGGTCAAGTGCCTCGTTAAAGCGGGATAGAGATCCTTTTAGATAAGCAAAGTAGAAACACTTAGCCTGCGCCCTTTCTGAGGTAAATGCTGCCTGTTCACTCGAGGATGAGGATGAGGATGAAGATCACAACGATGATGATTACAGTGATGATAATGATGATGATTGCGACGAGAAAGAGAAGGGGAAAGCCCATACTTTATGGGGGAAATTTATTTTTTATTCTAGGAATCGGTGATTTGGTGATGATGATGATGATAATGATGATGATGATGAAGATGATGATGATGATGATGAATAAAATTATTGGTTTATCTTCAGATTATGCTCCAGTACTGGTTACACACAAAAAAAAGGCTCTTAAAATGTTTCAATAAATCTTCAAATAAGTACTACCTGTGCATATGTTTATGTGTATGTGGACACACACACACACACACACACACACACACACACATATATATTTTTCGCATGCAGCTGTGGCATAAAGAGATTGGAAGTGCAGTTACATTTGAGTACATTAATTCAAATGATATGTAAAAGAGTCTAATGAAACAAATCAGACACCTAATTCAAATATTTTGAAACTGCAGTGAAGTGCTAAAATTTTTTCCCAGGTCTGATTTGACTAAAATCATTTTGATCTTTTCTGATGGATAATGTTACCATATGTGGATATCTCACAGTCCTCTATAAGTAGAAAAAGTATCGTGAAAAACAAATAAGGCTAGCCATAATTGTTGGCAGAACTTCCCATCGACATACATCACTTTAAAACCTTGCCTGTGTGTCATGGCCTTTAATCTTTTGATTGAAATGACTATAAAGTATAACAAAAAGCTCTCTTGTTGATCAAACCCACATGATATCACTCATCTTGGTACTTTATGAGTAGCCTAGAATAAAGATTCAGAAACCACAAATAAAGAGGCTTTCCCCACCAATGGAAGGGAGCAGGCATTCTGTCAGCGTGAAGTCACCAGAGAGTAGTAAAACACTACAAGAGTTAAGTATTCAGATGCAATTAAGCTGCCATACACAAATTTAGAAGATCAGGGTGACAACCCCGCATCATTTTTTTCCAACAGGATTTATTGCAGCACCCTGATCTAGAACATTTGGCATGGGTAGCAATTTGTGATTAATTATTTCAAGTCATCTGTGAGAAATCAGGTTTTGTGGTAGCTTTTCTGGATAAGTCACTGGGCTAAAGAGCAAAGCACAGTCTTTATCATCTTCACTCATTTTCTGTCTCTGACTCTTCCTCCGTTTCTTGTCTCTTTGTCACCCTCACCCCATCTCTCTTGCCTCTTCTCCACGTCGAAAATACTGAAAAAACATTAAAACAAAGAATTCTTGTTGCGTTAATCCACCTTAATGAACGTGGAAGGCAAGATTGAATGGAAACAACAGATGACAAGAGCTTCCTCTAGCACTCTGCAGCCGCTGGAGACACGCACACAAGCCTCCTCTCCCTCTCTTTTCCTGTCTCTCATCATGAATGACAATAACACTTCTTTCTGAGTCACAGTTCTGTATAAATGTGACTCATGCATTACTCCTCTCCCCACTCGAAGAATCAAAAACATCACAGCAGACAGCATCTTACTGTTGATATTACCCCAATGAGGCACTCCTATAAACCAAATTATAAAAAGGTGCTAAAAATCTCATATCATTCCCAGAGACGTTTTATCGGGGCGCTCTGGTCCCGACCAGCCTCTTTCATGTGAAACAGTCTGGGGAGGCACTTTGAAGTGGCTGACAGCTCAAAGTCAGAAATGTGGAGGTTTTGTTCAGAGTGGAGGTCAGCTGCTCTTGGTTGAATTCAAATTATTTACCAGCCATCGAGGCAATGTGGTTGAAACAAATATCAACAGGGGCAATAATTGATGAAATCCTGGGTTTATGAAACCTCACTTTGAAGGAAGTCTCACTTTTTAGGCTTTTATTGGAGCAACTTTAACCTTAAAATGTGGCTGGGATGGTGACTTTGGTGCCTAATTACTTCCTGAAACCTTACAGTGTGCTGGCCAGTCTTGTAGTCGAATCCTGCAGTTGTACTCTTTGATCACAGAGCCACCATCCACCAGCACAGGATTACTTTGTAATTGAAAATATATGTCAATGGATGCCTGTGGCCTATTATCAAATTCAGCGCTGGGAAAGGGACAAGAGATAAAACAGAGGAAACCCAAAAAATGCAAATACAGAAAATGAGTTGACATCAAGCAGCTTCAGTGAGGGGAGGATTGTAAGGGGATGAAAGGCAATGACATCTCCTTTTGGAATGAAATGCAAAGCCAGAGTCACTTTAATGTGCAAGTGCCATAAATGTAAACACATTTGTTTTGAGGCGATGGTGAAGACATTTTGATAACTTGGAGTTTCACAGTCGAAACTGCACGGTACATGAATGTCAGACAAAGTGAAAAGAAAGTGTGTGAAACATACTGTATGATACACAGTAAACTATATGTGTATTTTTAAAAAAAAAAAATACAACTGTAAAATTGTTAAAGGGAAGATCAGGGAAAATATTAATTTACCTGTCTATGACAGCGCTGTTAAATTTGAATGAAAAGGCGAGGTCATAGCATAAAGTAACATCTTACACATCCATATGCATGTTACATATTCATGTTATAGATTTGCTACACATTGTATTTTATTAGATATGAGAAGAATATGCTGACAGATACAGTCATACAACACACACACACACACACACACACACACACACACACACACATACACACAAACATCAGAGCTCCCACATCTGGACTGCGGCCCTCTGCCAAGAAGTTAAGGCTCTCTCTCTCTTTCTCTTTCTCTCTCTCTCTCTCTCTTTCTCTTTCTCTCTCTCTCTCTCTCTCTCTTTCTCTCTCTATCTCTCTCTCTCTCACACACACACACACACACACGCACACATACACACATTAAGATCTTTAATTGTTTCCCATTGTTCACAGCAGAATGTGTTCCTGTTCAATTATGTTGATCATGAATGATGTGGGAAACATTGCGGTGCTGGTCTCACTTCAACTCGACTCCCGTGTGTAGAGACACAGAGAAAAACATTTTGTCAAATTCTTATTCAAAATGTTCTGCCAGGTTCATACGCTTTTACATGCTTTTACTACACCCTTGTTAAAAATATACTGTTTTTTTTTCCTGAGTCGCCCTTTCTCCTATCTGACATATGAATGTGTAAAAGATTGTATTTAATATGAAAGTAAACACTTGATTTTCTCAACAGAACGAGTATTAGTCTTGTTTGAAAGGTTCAATGGTTTGGTTCAATTTAAACTTTATTGTCCTGCTGGGACAGACATGGTCCGGCTAGGCTTTCAGAGGCTAGTGGCAAGTGCCATGCAAACAGATTAGGTCATATTTATAAATAAATATTTTATGGTCTTGTGCAATCAGACTGTAACTTTTAGTACTGTAATATCATGTAATCGTACTTTTGCAATTCTTTTTATAACTGGTATGAACTTTTGATTTACGATTGTAATGAAACATATATTAAAGAAAGTTTCTTTCCCTTTAAGCTACTTTAAATGTGTTTGATTGCCAGTGTTATGTCAGACCAGTCCGGCTGGAAGAGTTTAAGAGGAGACTCAGATTCATGTGGGGCTTACGGCCTAGATACAGTTAGTGTTAAGCTTTGATTAGGCATCCGGCCTTTAAAGAAATAAGAGCAACTCTCTCGCACCATGACAGTGTCGTGGCTGCCTCTCTTTCAGTGAATTCCCTTGTATGAAATAGTAAAGGGGGTGCAATGCCAGATTAGGTTATGTTCTTGAATCAAACTGAGCAAGAAACATTGAACAATGGTATAGTTTGTAAAGTTTCATTGCAAAATTAGATATCTACCAGCATTTGAGTGACAATGTTTCAATGCTCAAAATGAAAATAAATTACATTACTTTTAAAACGATACAGTATAAATTTTCAGTTGATTAAATACTATTTTACAGACTTGTTTCTCTTTATTTTGGTCGTATTAAACCATAACCCCCGCCACCACCACCACCACCTCCTCCACTGCCAGCTGGATTCCCAGATTTCCCCTTAAGTAACTTCAAAGATAGGGGAAAAAAATCCATGTTGTAGGACAATGTTCAATAAATTCTCAAAATCTGCTGGTTGCAGCTTTATTGAAGCTACATCACACTTATATTGCCTGAAATATTCAAACCCAAGATGTCATTGTTTTATGGCTGTGGCATTACATCAGACAGAAAATGTCTAGATGTCTTCTGCATCATTTTAACAATTTTATACGCATTTGCCCGTAATTCAGCGGGACATATTTGGTATTTTTGGAAACCTTGAGATCTCTGCTAGACTTTTAAATGAAGTTCTGTGAGCTGGAACAAAGCTCAGCTGCGCAGCAATGGCAAATCCACCAATGGAACCGGCAGGCAGGAAGGGGTTAAAGGATTTTTTCATTACTGTTTTGCCTGAGGTTGATTTTCAGTCGAAGCAGCAGCAGCGATTCAACATTTACAGCCTGTAACATAATGTAATGGCAATGTATGCAAAACGGATGTATAAAAACTGTTTTTGCCACTTTTCATTTACAACATAAGCCAGTCAAACCATCTCTCTTCTGTTAACTGCAAGTTCAAAGTTCAGCTGCATTGTTCCTTTGGTGGTGGATTTGGTGGAATCACTATGGTAACTTCGGCCTGATTACGCCATTCACACTTGTAAACTTGAATGTGATGTACAGACCATAAATGGAGATGTATATTACTACCTATTACACTTTAAAGACTTTACAGTGTCTCTTGACTTTGGTGTATTTCATCACACGACAGTGATGAGGTTTCATTAGTGTAGAGCTGCCTTTGCTCCCATGAACTTTGCAAGATTGACTTCATTGTTGCACAGATAGCAGAGCGGGTGTCATGGTTACTTTCACCATTTAATGGATGGAAAGGACTATTAAGGCTTTAGTGCATGAACCCCAACAGTGGAACTCAATATGGGATCTCACACATGCCTAATTATGTAGGGGGTGGAAGTTATCTATATGATTTATGATATAATATACATAAAATAATTGCAACATAATTAAAATATAATTTATGGTTATTTACAGATCCTTACATCTTAATCTCTCTCAATCCTTTTTCTCTCTTTCTCTCTCACTCTGTTCGGTCTCTCCATTTCAGAACGGGGAGCAATAACACAGTGACAGTACACAGCGCAGTATATTACTGACAGAAGTTATGTTTGTCACACCCTCACTGTTTCCCTCCGTCTCTGAGAAGAGAGTTCAGGCGAAGTTCACGTTTCTTGGAGAGTTTTGGACGGAGCTGACGGAATGAGCAAAGCAGAAGAAAGCGCGGCAGAGCAGAGGTTAGTCAATTACAAGGCTCGACTCTAGTAACAAACTTCTAACAAGCAAATTCTTGGCTGTGTGTGTGTGTTTGTGTGTATGAGAGAGGGAAAGGGAGGGAGACAGAGTGCGAGTGTGTGTGTGCAAGAGACTGTGAACGTGTGCTTGTAAATGTATGTCTATGCATGTGTGTGTGTTGGTGTGTGAGGTGGAGGTGGAGGGTAGACAGGGCAAGGAAAAATAGTCCCAAGCAAAAGATAATTGTGCAATTATACTGTTGGGAGCTGGGACAAATGACAGGGCTGCCAGTTAAACAATCAGAATTTGAGATTGATGGGATCTGTGATTGAAGTTTTGCTTTGTAAAAGAGAAAGCTACAAACAAAAAGTAGGAGCCCTTTCCCTTCCCTTCCCTTCCCTTCTCTCTCTCTCTCTCTCTCTCTGGCTCTCTTTTACTTTCTTTCTCTGAGTCCTTTTGCCCGGGACATTTGGACTGAAGCAACAGTATGACTTTATCTTTCAACACTAACTATTTAAAGGGGGACAGAAGTGTAATGCAGCAGCTAAAGCCGAGAGAGACGCTGGGTTCAGAAATGACATATTCTGAAAGAGTTTTCCTCCTGCGACTTCTTCACTGAGACTGACATGGCTTGTTCTGTATTTTTCTGCATTGCCATATGTTTACAAAACCTGTCAGACCTCCCCGCCAAGACGCATAGACAAAAACAGAAAACAAAATGCCACAGCGACATCACTCACAGTAAATCCCATGTCTGCTGCAGCTCCGGCCCTGCTAACACATGCATGTTGTTAGAGCAGAGAGGTTCAGGCAGCTCTTTTTCTGTAAAGTATTGTATCTGTGTTACAATCCTTGGGGTGGGACTCCATTGTGGTTCTAATCAATTAACCCATCTCTGTGGGAATAACAATGTCCCGGGGATGAGGGAACTGACTGACTTTGTTTTGGACAGTCTCACCAACTCACAGAATGTACAGAAAACAAGCCTGAGGGCGAGTCGTCCTCAAACTTCACTGAGAGTCTTTGGACAAAACATGAGCAAACAGTGGGGTACTAATCGTCACTGCCAATCTTTGCCGGAGGTTTGAAGTGAAAATCATTTTGGGGAAGAGAGGAGGAGAACGGGGAATATATGTTGAGAGAGGAGCGGATATATATGTATGAGAGGTAGCAGAGGAATGTATTTCAACAGAGAAATGAACAAAAAAGCAGAATTCAGTCTAAATATATTATTGTCAAATTCAGAAATAGCTCACCTTAAAATTCAATCTTTCGCTTTAAAATTGAATTTAAGATCTCCTCAAACTGTTATAAACTTAAAAATCACATATACGGAAACTTAAGGAAACGTACACACACAGAGGCAAACACACATAAAGATACTCTCTCACTCTTTGAAAGGAATCAGAAGTGCTTGTTTTCTTTACCGCCTCACTTACCCCTGGGTATCCCTAATTGGGCATGATTACACCATGTTTGTATGCTATTGTTGTCTCAGAATGTGTGTGTGTGTGTGTGTGTGTGTGTGTGTGTGTGTGTGTGTGTGTGCATGCGTGCAAACACACGTGTGTTAGTGCCTGTGTGTGGCCGTTTACACATGCATGTGGATTGAGGTGTATATATGCATAATTGTGTATGTCTGCATGTTTGCATGTTTGCGGTGTTTGTGCTGTTGAGTTTGTGTGTCTTCACATGTGCGTGTGTGTACCTCAACCAGGGAGGCGTGCAAGGTAGCAGGCGCCGTCGATCCAAGAATGTGTTTACAAACCTTTGTCGCTGCTGCAGAGCAAATATGTTAAGAACTGCAATGTGAGGTATAGTGGGATAATTATATGGGTTACATAAGATCGTTTCTCCCTTTCTCTTTCTGGTCCCTGACAAAGAGTGTGCACACGCATGCAAACACACACACACACTATCCTCAGTAGTGATGCATGGATCAAATATCTTTCCATATTGTAATCAAATAACTTTATTTTAGTCTTTACCGCAAGTAAAGAAAAACAAGTAATTAATATGTGTGCTTTTTTCCCTTTAAATCAGTTGTAATGGCTATTTGGTTTTATTGATGGACAGCTGACCTGTCCAAGATGTTTCCCTGCCCTCTGCCTAATGCATGCTGGGATAGGCTCCAGCCACCTGTGACCCTGATTAGAAATAAATGGCTATGGAGAACAGATTTTATTTTATTTTAGTTCAGGTTAGTCCAGTTAAGTTTTCTTTAGTTTTCTTTTGATTTTATTGGTTTTTGGAATCAGGTTGTTGTAATATCATAACACTCCATTGCTGTTCACATCTGTTAAGCCTGACAGGGTGGAGGTAGATAGGATTGAGATGACACTCTATTCCAAGGGCGCCATCTAGTGTTCAAAAACCAAAATGAGTGTAGTGTATACCTAATTGCCTAGACTGTATTATGCAAACTGAGGCAGTGAGTGCAGCTTTATACACACAGAGCTACTTAAAGGTTTACTATGTTAGCGCTTCTCTGTCCACTGACCCACACAGGACCACACTCATGTAACAGCAGTGGCATGCTTCCTGTTGAAACAATGTCTAATGGCACTGAACTGGGGGTTGCAAGTGCCTTGCTCAAGGGCACATCGGTGATACTTGTTTTGTGAGGGTCACTCATTCGCTTTTCACCTCAGAGAAACAAAACCCAGGAAAAGATGCTTTAAGGGAGAGAGGCAGCGTCCTTGAGTGTTTAAGTCGCCCATGCCCAGATGCACGGACTTCAGCAAACTGGTTGTCTGCTTCCCATCAGGGAATTCCATGGCTGAGTGTTGTTCAAACAACCTTGTTTATTGTCTCTGTCCTAGAGAGAGAGAGAGAGAGGGAGAGAGAGAGAGAGAGAGAGAGAGAGAGAGAAAGGGAGAGAGAGAGGACCTGCCCTGTTTTCTCACTGCGAACAGACACTGAGCCAAAGCAGCCTCAAAAGACAGCAGGCCCCCTCTGCCTCCCACCAACCCCTGGCAGCCATGTTTTCACAACCCAAGATAACAGAGAGGGGGCGGGGGTGGAGAGACAGTTACAGAGATAGATAAATGAGAGGAAGGAAGACTGTGTGTGTGACATAGAGAAAAAGAGAGAGAGATGGGAGAGATGAGAGGGAGAGTTTGGGGAATGGAGGGATAGGTGAGAGAGAGAGAGAGAGCAAGAGAGAGGGAGAGATGTGCAAAAGAGACACCGTAAGGTCATTTCGATGTTTATCCACCCACGACAAAGATGTGAGTCAAGCAAGCGTGTTTCTCAGCTTACAAGGCAAGTTTTGTTTCAGGATGTTGCAATGAAGACAGGTTCCCCGAAGCCGCAACCGCAGTAACAGTTTCTTTGGAAGGTTTTTTTCCAAAAATAAATCAGTTCATTGGTAGGAAATGTGTTACAAATACGCGGGATTTGGATATTTGAGCTACTCTAGATGTTGTTTTATTTGCATGGCAGTTTATCTGGCTTGACATATAAATCGCCTCATAAACAAAGCCAAGTACTCCTGATGTCTTTTATTGTTCTAAATGTCATTTAAGTGTACGGTCTCTACTTTGTTATATT
>OMKZ01021035.1:12224-27253 GCA_900302535.1 Neoniphon sammara | reverse complement strand
TCTTTACATTGAAAATAGTTATTATTAATAATAATGATAATGATAATGATGATAATAATAATGATAATAATAACAATAATCAAAAGAAGAATTTCATCAACAGCTCATTCAAACAACAAAGCAACAGCAAAACTATTCAGCCATGTAACTTTTCGCTGTGACTGTTGACCACACATTCTGTTTTTTTTCACAGCGTGTCCCAGCCTTCTGGATGATCAGGGTGGGTGTCTGATTTTTCTGACTGAATATTCTCCTTGCCGTACGGCAGCATCAGGTGTTTTGTTAAATGAGCCGTCTTCAGATCAGCAGCATTCTGTGTTTGTTTGTTGTTTGTTGGTAACACTGTGTGTTGCGAATGATGTCACACCAGAGACATTTTAAACAGGAGGAGACGGGGCACTTGGCCGCCATCTTTGAAAGTGTCTGGGCCGCAGTGTTGTTTTTGCTGTAAACACCAAAGTCTGGCTGATTGTGTCTCTTGTGTCTCTCAGGTTGACAGTGCCACCATCTTTAGTGGTTCATGTTTTCCCACTGTAAACTGATGGAGCGCCCTGTCTCCTCCTGTTCAAACATCTCTGGTCACACTCTCTGTGCCCTTTGACCTCTTGCTCTCTCTGTCACTTTGTGTTGGAGGAGCAGAGAAAAGCTCTGATCTGAGTAGTGAAGCTTCACTGAGCTCGTCCCCTTCTCTCTCTCAGTGAGCTCCGGCTGGACTTCGCTGCAGCAGTTTGGTCTCGGCGTTGGTGTCGCAGCTGCTGTCGTTGCTCTGGTTCTACTTGGCTGCTTCCTCTGGAAAGTGATCCGCAGACGCAGAGGAGGAAGGCCAATAACAATGCACACTGATACAGATCATCATCTTAACACACCATAACACCAAACATGGACACACACTCTTTGATTCAGTTTCCTGTCTGTTTGCACAACAGTTTCCTACCAAAGGTGTGTGTCATTACACCCCCCTGCCCCCTTGTATATGTGATTTTCTCTAAGGGGAGAGATGTAGATAGCTCAGATAACCACCTGCTTACACTTCTGATGTTTTTCCATGAGAGGGCTATTACTCTCTTTGCCATTAACACACTTAAGTCTACAAACATTCGTTGATGTTTTTTAATCTTCAAATTATTTGGATATAGACCTAATATGAATAACTGTGGGACTAAGGGTATTTGAATTTGTAAAATGTTTTGAATACATTGTTTTATTTTTTGCCAGAATTTTTGTATTTCTGTACATTGCCAAATACAATGGGAAAAAGTACCTTTTTCCTTCTCACATTTAATACAAATATCAGGTATGGCGCTGTTAAATCTGTTAAGTTTTTCTGGAGTGATATATGTTCGCATCAACCAGTTGTATTGTAGTAATTTCAGGCGAGTGTTAGTAGTTCTTGATTGTGCTTTAGAGCATGCCTCCTCCCACCTTTCTATTGGTATTGCCTCCTGTAGATCCTCTCTCCATGCCCCCAGCCGTCCTGCAGATGTTTCTGTACTTCCATCTACTAGACATTTGTAAATTTTTGATATTAAACCTTTCCCTAAACAATTCATGTTCATTAATTTTTCTATAGTAGACATTTCAGGGATGTTTAATGTTTGATTTTGGTGTGTTTGGTGAAATTTCTCAACTGTAGGTATTTTAAAAAATGATTACGGGGTATGTTAAATTTATTAATCATTTCTTCAAATGTCATCAGCACTTTCTAAGAGTTGTAAAGGTCTCCTATTTTTCTCAGCCCCTTAGCAGCCCAATATTTGAATAAATGTCTAAAGATAGACAAAGAGGGTGTTTCTTTCAAATATTTTCTAACTTGGTGCCAAACTTCAATCATATTTTTAACAATAGGGTTTTTTGTATTATTTTTAAGGGTTTTAGTGCTTGCTGAGTACAGGTATATTGGGAGGGGCAGACTTAGCTGGAATTCCTCCATTTCTTTCCAGGAAGGAGCATCTCTTTCTATGAAGTAAAACAACAGTGTTCTTAATTGAGCAGCCCAATAGTACCAGAGAGGACTGGGACATTTAAGTCCTCTGTCATAGGGTAAATATAATAGTGACAGTCGTGTCCTGGGATGTCTGTTATTCCACAAAAATCTAACAAACAGTCTTTTAAGTTGAGTGAACAGGTTACTTGGAGGAGGAAGTTTTTATATTTTAAAAAATTTTAAATTCAAAGTTTTCAAAGTGTTTTCTCCAGAGTTTTCATGTTGTCAGGGTGAAAAAACTGAAACGCCATCACTGGACACTAAAACTCTCCACTGAAATCAGAAAAGTTAAATTCTTGCAGCTCTTTGAGGCAGTGATATCAGTCTAACTCCAGTCCACATTTGGCCACTGATGTGTTACATAATAACAATATAAAAGCTTATTTACAAATACAGCTCCAAAGTGCCTTATAGACAATAAAGCAATGTTAGATAAAAACCATGATGCCAAAAATGCAGTTGAATGATGAAATATAATTTTATATATATATCGATTGATTTGACACATTCCTTCAAACCATGAGCCACAGAAACAGGTTTTCACTTTGTAAAACAGCCCAACTACATTTAAAAACTAAGCGCTGCTTTCTGTTTAGGTTCTGTGAAGCTAAAAACCACCATCAAAACCACACATCATGAATTTACATGATATGCTCTACCAAGCTTACAATGTGTGTTTCAGTTATTATGAGATGTTTTCTTGAATGCGTCCTTCTGTTTCCATGCAGGCAGTTTCTCCGTCTCCATGAGACTTTTCGACATTTAAGAGCCGTGTGTGAGATAACTTCCTCCAATCTGATGACCACAATCAGAAAACTGCTGGTCATATCACTTCATTTTAACCTCACTGCACTGATGATATGCTAGTTTTACAGTCAGTTTGAAGGTTTGACTGATCACTTGTAAGAGTAGAGGAAACCTTTATTTAAAACATTCAAAACACACATGAACAGTAGCAATACTTCAGCATAAACAAGAGTCCAGTACCATCAATATTTGTTCATCACAGCCAAAATGAAGAATGCAACGACTGTACTTGTGCCTATTTATTATCGACTAATTCAAGTACTGATGCTGCTGTGTCATTTTGTGCTCCAGAAATCACTTTGCAAGCTCTGGTTTGAGAAGCTGTTATAAAAATAAAGTTTATGATCACTGTGTTTGTCGCTGTTCCTCATGATTCTCTGATCCCAGTTGAGACATTTGAACTTTCTGTGTTGACCACAGACAGCACAGAGGGGGTTTTAGATGAAGCATTTCTCTTTTGTTAAAATCATATTTCTACCTCTGACACGTTTCATTGGCACACAGGACAAGAGCTGACGTGAGGTTAGAAAAGCAGATTATTTGCACTAGCAATCATTTTTATAGGAGTAGGTGTTATTTATTTTTTATTTTTATTTATTTTTGATTTTCTTTTGTAAGTGACAGTTCTCTACTGTCATTTTGGCCCAGTTGTTTAAATTTTAGTGCATCGCTGGCAGCCAAAATAATGTGTGAAATATCTGACTGGAATGCTTAATAATTTTGTTTTATTTAAATAGAAAATCAAACTCAGCATTTCCACACAATTCACATATTGCTGCGCTGAAAATCCCAGAGGAGTTGATCCTCACACCGAGCTGCTGTGTGTCAGGACTTGACCGCTATGTGTTATCTGTATTTCTCTTTAAATCTCATGGCAGAGGTCCTGTCCAGATTTCTGACATGGTTCTGTGCTGAATCCTGATTGTGGAAGGACACACAGACAGGCCAGCAGAGAGAGTGTGAGGGAGGGAGATAGAGAGAGAGAGAGAGAGAGAGAGAGAATGCAGTAGTTACAACAGAAGTCAACCCTCCATCAGTGCCATGGAACTGTCAGTTTGCTGAAAACAATTTCATCCATATCACCGGCTGTTATTGTATGCGGAAGTGAAACAGTGACTAGTCATTAGCGGATATCGCATCATAGAGCTGAACGGTGAAATAGTTTTGTTCTTTGGTTTCAGTGGAGAGTTTACCACTTTGTGTGTAAATGTGGCTTCAGATGCAGGATGCAAGTCAGAAGGAAAGTCTGAGTTTGAGTCACATGTCACCTGGGAAATTAGCTGCTGAGTGAAAAGAGCAACAAATATGCATTTCATTACTACTCAGAGTTTAGAGAGTACAGAGAGTTTAGAGTGTGTGTGTGTGTGTCTGCACTGAGCTGGTCACTGACCCCCTTTGACATCAAGTTACTTTTGATTTTTCCCATATTCCTCTGATGAAATAAAAGTCCAGACGCTCAGCAGAGAGAGAGAGGAGGAGGAAGACCTTGGAGATAAATCCCAGAAAAAGGTGCAAGAACCGTTCCATGATGAGAAGATTCATCGAGGTCCTCGAAAAAGAAAAGAGAAATAAACAGGAGAGTCCACCTCCATCAGGGACTTCAAACATCCTGAGCACGCTGACACACACACACACACACACACACACACACACCCTTACCCTAGACCCGAGACATTTTACCTGCTGTTGTCAGACTAGATATGTGTGGGTTCACTACTCTGCTCCACATTTACCTTCTGCTGGAGTCACATCATGAACTTCGAGAAATAACTTTTCATCGGACATTTTCATCAAAAATCTGTTTTTACAGAATTAGATCTAAGGCAGGTCTTACATCATTGCTGAGTATAGATTTTTATGTATATCAGTTTTGCAATAGGTTATGGAATGTGAGTGTAAAAGCTTAATATATCTGCTCTGGGTGCAGATAAATGTTTATTTTTCCAGTTTTTCAATTATGAAGTGCCATATGAAACCATGTAAGTGAAAATCTTATGATCCATATTCTTCTTACTTATACACATATTGTCAAACACACTGATACAACTACAGATTAACTTGAAAGGTTACTTTTCTGGGGAAAATACATGTGATTGTTTAGTGAAAGAACAAGATGCAACTGGGCTTAAATCAAGCTCAGTGTTTGACACACTCCAGTTTATTTCTTCTGAATGAAAAAGCCGTCACAGCTGAGCACAGCAGGGTGGAAAATGGTGACTGTAGGCTTAGCACTGCTTTTCAGCATCAAACAGGAAGGTTACTTCTCCCCTTGCTTGTCACACGTGGCGACGAGCAACATCGACACACCCCAAGGAACTGTACTTTCACTGTTTCTAATAGCCTAGTTTATTAAGTGTTAAGTAAAAATGTTTATCAAATTATAGATATATAGCCTAATTAGGCTATAGCCTATAGAATTTAGGCTATATTAGTAATATAATGGTAATTTATAATAATTTGTAGACAGAAGAGAGAAAGTGCACACAACTCAATAATTAAGAAAAATTATCAGGTGCCCGGTAGACAGTGAAACTGAAAAACAACAGAACCCGTCGGGCTGGGTCGGGTTCGGGCAGACAATCAAAGCTCTACAGAGATCTAGTGGAGGACTTCATGCAATGGTGTGACAGCAACCACCTCCAGCTTAACATCGGGAAAAACAAGGAGCTGGTGGTGGACTTCCAGCGAAGCAAGAGACCCCCCGCCCCTGTCCCCATAAGGGGAGAGGAGGTATAGATGGTTTACACCTACAAGTTCCTGGGGGTTCACCTCAACAATAAACTGGACTGGTCGGACAACACTGAGGCCCTCTACAGGAAAGGACAGAGCAGGCTGTTCTTCCTGAGGAGGCTCAGGCCCTTCAACGTGTACACTAAGCTGCTGCAGACGTTCTACCAGTCTGTAGTAGCCAGTGACACAGAGGATGATGAGAAGGAAGCTGAATGCCATCATGGACAATCCCTCTCATCCTCTTTGGGCTGAGCTGATGTGTCTCAGGAGCTCGTTCAGCCACAAACTGATCCAGCCACGAGCTTCAAAGTGCCTGGGCAGCTCCTTTGTGCCATCTGCCATCAGGCTCGACACCACAACACCCAAACAGCATCAGATCTGGTGTGCCACAGTAAGGACAGGGGCAAGGGGGTGTTCTTCTAGGTCTCTGACACCCAGTACCGGGCATCATGGACCACATGGACACCATCCTAACCCTAACCCTCACGACTCTTCATTTCCCAAGTCAGACAGCTCCTGAATCCCAGTACCACACGTCAGGGGGTGGCACATGGTCTCAGTTTCATGCACATGGACATAATATATTTGTCATAAGTTCCATTCATGCACATGCACGCAGGTACCATATACACAATATACATATACTTGATACATATATGTATACGTTATGCACATGTACATATTATACTACTATTTCTTTGGCTCATAATTTATGTATTTATTTTGCAAGGCATAAGATTTTAATTTTTGTAACTGCTGCTGCTGTGTCGCTCTGAATTTCTCCTTCGGGGGATCAATAAAGACAACTCTCTCTAACTCTAAATTGGCCTCTGCCAGGCCACCTCAGCACAGTGAAGGGGGCAGACTGGAGTTGGTGAGCAGTGCCTCTGTGGCTCCACCTGGTGGAGCAGAGAAGTAAACACACCCAGGAGAGGCATTTGAAATAGTAATGGAGTGTGTGTGTGTGTGGGTCGATTGTTGATTTGGTTGAAGTTTACGAAACAAGAGGTAAGAACACTGCTGTAAAAGCTGACTTATGTAACAGTAAATTATCAGTAATCAGTTCAAAATGTATGGATGGTCACTTCTTAGCTGATATAAACACAATGAACACACTGTACAACACTGAGGAAAACAAAAACTATGTTCTACATTGTCACTGAAGAATGTTTAATTTTTTTTTTATGTCAGTGTTACAGGTGGCAGACATGGGTACCCAGTAACAGGTCATGAAGGGCTGTATTTATATGAAAGATGCAGAGAAGACAGGAGACATTACTTCTCAAGCAGGCTGTTCTCTGACATTGTTGGTGGAGCTTATATGTTTTATGTGTGTTTTAACATAGGAATTGATTGTGGGGACATAAAAGAGGTCAGGAGGGCTCCTTTTGAAGCTGAGCCTTTTGCATTCATGAGAGACTTCTGGCTGCAATTTCATGTCATCTAGAGCCTTAATTTGTAGCTATAGTAGCCAGGGAGATTTTTTTCTGTCAATATGTTCCTGAGACAATAATTGAAAATTTTGATGATGAACCATTGTTAAACAGTACATTATCAGGCTGACATTTGTTCCAATACTGAATCTCACAGCTAACGTATCACCAAGTCATTATTTGACCTCACCTGAGAAAGAACATTTATGGCTTGGCTGAGTATTATTATTACCATTATGCTGACTCTGATCATCTAATTTTAAAATATTTTGCAGTTCATTCATTAAACAAGAAGAGGGAAATGCTTTAAAGCTTTTTTTTGTGTGTACCAAGCTCAGTTCTAACTTGAGGAACCTCCAGGTTAAGCCAGTCTTGTGATCTTGTGGAACGACTCCTAAATTTATATTGCAGAAGTCATGTCAAGTGTACAGGCAGGACATAAATGAAGATAGTGAGAACTCGAAAGCACTCGGTGGAGCACATACCTCCACCAAGATATGCCAGTTCCACATGTTGGATATTCACCAAAAATTAATCACACCCACTGCCACATCCAACCATGCGACATGGCCAGCCTTTCCATAAAGTTTCATGATATTGCATGAATGCATTTGGAAGTTACATGTGTTTTGATGTGAAGCCACGCCCCCTTTGGCAAACTGATGTTAAAAGTGAATTCTTTCCCCAAAGTTTCATGCAAATCTGTTCTTAACTTTTAGAGAAATCCTGCTATCAAACAGCCAGACAAATGAAATGGGGTGCAAACATCACCCTTGTCTAACTCCACTGGTTATAAATTATGAATGAATTATGAATTATGAAGTTTTGACGCCTTCGTGATGTGAGAATCACGGAGATAAAAGGATGATGCGCTTACTGAGTGATGTGATCAGAAGGTTTCAACGCTTCCATGAGTCTAATTTGGTGCAAGAAGACATAAAAAAACCCAAAAACAATTACGCTCAGTGAATTCTCAGACCAGACACATGGGTGTATCAAACATGACTCATCAATTTTACCAGTGCAGCGGGCCGGAAAAATGCAAGTTCAAATGCAAGCAAATGCAAATGCAAGCCTGACAGGTCAAGGTGACTGTTATCAATACATCACAAACATTAGCTCCTGTTCAATTGCTGTTGTTTGATAAGTCAGTATAGTCATTAGTAGACTATTTTGTGTTGTATTATTTGTTTCCCCATGTGTGTGTGTGTGTGTGTGTGTGTGTGTGTGTGTGTGTGTGTGTCACTTGGAAAGACAAACATCCTTCAAATTACAAAGAGAGAGAGAGAGAGAGAGAGAGAGAGAGAGAAACTAGATTTAAAAAATCCAGTTGTGTCTGGATGCTGATTGATTGATTGACCGATTGAAAGAATGAATAAACAAATGAATGAATCAATGAATGAATGCATGATTGTTTGGAATGATCAAGTGCTGAACTGTTTTCATTCCCCCTTATTTGTTTGCTTTATTGATTTACTGACTCATTTGTCGAATGAATGAATGAATGAATGAATGAATGAAAGAATGAATGAATGAATGTTTCACTGACTGATTGATTGACTGATGAATTGGTTAATGAACTGCTTGACTGTTTTCATTCCTGTCTATTTGTTTGCTTGCTTGCTTGATTGATTGATATGAGTTATTGGATTTCTCTCCACAGCTAAGCTGCAGTGGTAACAGCATAGGCAGTTGTGTAACTGATGTGGTGGGAGGAACCGGCCTACAGGTTTGTCATAATACTTGTTAGAATGTATGAACGCTTGTAAAATCACTGTAACCCACACAAGCTTTGTCAGGTGACATGATGGTGAACTCAGATACGACAGCTGCCTCATGGAGACAGTTGCTATGGTGATCGGCGCACGTCATCCTGTAGTGGTTGCCATGGTCCTGCTGACGTCAAAGCCCCTGCAAGATGCTTAGAAAACCCCGGGGCGCGGTCGCCATGGATACTGGCGGGGGGAGGGGTGGGGTTTAGAGGAAGCGGAAGTGTCAGAGCAGGCGGAAGTGGTACTGCCCTGAATACCCTGAGCAGCGAACGGAGGACGGCTTGATAACTTCCAGCATTTAGAGAATAAAATCGGGACTCCTAGTACGTTGTAAATGTGAGTTCACATTGATATTTATCGATTGTTGGGTTATAAACGAGGTAAGAAATGTTGGTTTCGGGGAACGGTAAAGCAGTGGTGGCTCCATTCTCTGCCTATGCGGCGTAAGGTGCCTATTGTGGTTTGAGGTTGGGTGCAAGGACTTAGGCCGAGCGGTGTGGTTGAATAGCGAGAAAAGACTGACAAAATACCAGGCTTGACACTATCGACGCCCTTTGTGTTGTCAAACAATGTATAACCGTTCATATTTGAGGCGCGGGCTCAGATTGACTCAGGGAGGTTTAGTGCTCGCTTATCTCCACAAGGAAAAAGGGAGGGTGAAGCGTCCAAGTTTGGCCATTTTGACAGCTTAGCAACCCTGCCTTGCCGTCGTGAGAACAACCCGGATAATTTAGCAGCTAGAGCTAAAACAGCTAGCCAGTGCTGGTCTGCTGGCCGAACTAGCCAGCCGACACATTTTCCCATATGAGGAGGGCAGAGTGGGAAATTATCGATGCGGTTTGCATGTCGTGATTGATTACCAGGCTGCTAACTGCTAGCTAGCTCAGCTCAATCGTAGTGTAGTAATGCGCTGCCAGCATCCCCGCTATTTCCCGGGAGTTTCCCTAAAATGAGTTAAATTTTAATATGATTTCGATCCCTTTCAATAGGGTTTGTCGAGAGGGAGAACCCATTGAAAATGAAAAACAATGAGTCCCATTTTCATGACTTAGTTTCCGTTATTACGCAGCGCGATTGTGATTGAACTGGGTCAGCTCCCATTGAGGTTAACCGTTAGCAGCCAGGCTAACGCCATCCGCCGCGCTGTGACGTTAGCCTGCTAGCTGGCGGTATCTCTCCATCTTAAAATTCCGCAAGGGAATGCGACAGAGAGGGCGTAGCAGACCAACTACTGCCCACATATACGGGCTCTGGGGTGAGGCTAGCTGGCCATTAACTGCGTTACCTCACGGTAAATTCTTTATTGAAGCGACGAGGGTTAGTTGAAGTCGGCCTGGTATTGAAAAGAGTTTACCGTCTCGCAGATTTGGGTTTTTGGGTGTGCTTTAGCCTGCTAACATTAGCAGCGATAGCTGGGTGGTTGAGTAACGGTATTGCTAGTAATGCTCAGTGTGTTGGTGGCGTGCCAGATTATTGTGGATAGCTGGCTGGAGAGGCCAAGATGGATCAATTTTAACCGAGGTGTGGGTTACTGCGGTGAATAACTAACGTTGCATGAAAACGCCTTCAAGCTGTATCGCACTAATTTACAGTGCCATTGAATGCTAAAATGCACATGTACACTAATGACAGAAGAAGGCGCAGCCAGGCTGATATCATGGGTGTTGAAATGACAGCACCGCATGAAAGCCACATGCTGCTGAATGTATGTCCCACTGAGACGGTGCTCGGTGTTGGCTCAAAAGATTACATTTTTGCCTGTATTTTCAGTGTGCATATATTCATGTCTTATCTAATGTTCTGTCAAGTGTGGCTATGCCAGCTATTGATCACCACCACCAGGAAATAATGCAACTGAAACACGTCAGGTATGTATTGCTTCTAGTCAACCATAATACCGTACTGTTTCTCACAATTAACATAGCAGTTGTGCTCTAGAGTTGCTGGCAAGTACAAGCAGCAACCCTGCAAGGCCAGCAATATAGAAGAAGAGAAAATGAAGGTCTGGTTATTTTGTATTTGCATTAAGTACTGACAGGATGATGTCTGAGGGGATGTTACTCTGCAGGCTATAAGAAGTTTAACAGTTCTATTGGACTGAGAAACAGCCCTGTTTTAAATTTGTTAGCTTACATCTTTCCCCTCCAGACTGTCAGGTCTGTGGTCATGCTGCTGTAATGATATTTCACACTTTATCATGAGTTCGTCTTTTGCATTACAGCTCTGCATTATTTAGAATGTCACAGCTTAACATGGAAAAAGTTTATCTGGTTAAGGATATAACATTATATTCTATACACTATGTAGTATGTAAATAGTAATGCCAATAGTTCTGCTGGTAAATAATTTACTTTTTATGCTAAAATACTCTAAATGAACAAGAAGTAAGGTACACAGTAACAGTCAGCTGTACCAGGGGTTTTTAGTTTGGTTTCAGAAGACGACTGTTTGCTCATTGTATTTCCTTGAACAGGTTGTTCCAAAGTTTAGTCCTCTTGATTGCATATGGAAGATAAAAAAAAATAGATATGGGTAGATAAAGTCCTTACAAAAGCCCAGCTTCCGTTGTACAGCTCTTTTCTTACAGCTTGCACAGGGGAGATGTTCTTGAGATTTGCTTTTGACTCCATTTGTGAAGTGAGGAAGTGTAGCTAAGATTGCCTCTATATCTCCATATCATGTAATGGGTTAATGTAGATAGTTCATCCATTTTCCATACCTGCGTCTTCTGTTCAGTATATCAGAGGGGCTGGACCACATCTCTGCATGCAATGGGTGGAAAGATAATATAAGCAATGTAATTTTTATTTCTTTATTTTTGTGTGTTGGAAATACCTTTTAATCCAAAAACCGGACAAATCCAGCAGTAGTAATAATTGTGCAGTAGGCAAATACAAATTACTCAACACATTGCAATGTGAAATGTCCCTATAATGGATGCAGAAGTAATCACTTCATTTTTTATACAGCATCCACCATTGCGGGAAATATAACTAAAAATTATTATTCTGTTGATAGTTTTAAAATTATTTTTTGAGTTTGTGTGTAAGACCAGAATATAATCAGTAGTTGCTGCTGATTCTGTATCAGAACTTATCAGAATACCTCATTGCGCTTTTTGAATATGAGATCTCTGTGTAGTTGATATATAAGGTTATTCTTTAATCTGTTTATTCTGCTACTCAGATATGTGGAAACTGATGTGAATATTTCAACAGTTGTACCAGTCAGAGTTCTAGATGTAGTAGATAAATGCATTGATGAACTTCATGGGTTAAAGAAATAAAAAAATAATTGTTGTGCTTATCATTAAACCTAATTATATCCATCCTAACTGGGAAATTAATTATTTTTCCAGCCCTACCCTCACAGAGAGGTAAGGGTCGGCTACAGAGGCTCAAAGGCACTTCAGCAGGATGGCAGTTTGATCCCAGGTCCTCTGGTTGAAGGGCTTTGTTATGCAAAGTCTGAGTTAAAACAGGTTCAGATACATTGTTGACCTCTTTGAAGGGCACAAGTATAATAGATTTAGGCATGTTTTATTTGTTTAGTATGTTAAATCTGGTGTTTAAACAGGTTGAAAGACTTTGCTGAGCTCTTTTAGTAGTAAATATAGATATCAATGGATTCACATGTTATTCAGGTTCATTAGATATGCAAATTCAGATGTTAAAGCTTGTTAAAAGCCATTGTGATGCTGTTGTAGTGTGAGATGTAGATATAAAGAAGGCGAGGCAGTGCCCTACTTAGACCTACAGATTCATCTGGAGAGCAGAAACCCCTGGGGGGGAAATAACTGGGAGCAGCCATTTCACTGGAATTGAAAGGGTTTTTGACAGTTTTATAAACGCGCCTTTTTGTCTTTGCTGGTTAGGTGTTTTTTCCCTGCCTTGTTAGGAGGCTTTAATAGCAGCCAGTTCATTATCCAAACATATTCTCTTTTCAGACCAGCACTAGTGAGGCTTTAAACCTTTCTCTCCCTGCTAAGCGGAGGGTTGGAGGGAGCTGCTTTACCAGCTTGCTCCTGGTTTATCTCTTCAGGACAGTATTTCTCATCCTCAGGCTTTTTTAGGTGTCTATTAAAATATCAATTTGTTATAAAGACATTTGTCTTTGTATCTGTCCACCATGCAGCAGGGCTTTCAGTTTCCCCTAAAAATCAAATATGACTCTGAATTGACCATAATGAGTCAAATTCGACTGAAATTGCAGTGTTAATGGTAAAATTGACCCAATAATGCCACATGGAAGTAGGGCACAATCAACAGACTGTGGGTTTTAAACAGAGTTTATCTGGAGTCCATTTACAGCAGGCAGATTTTCTGTTGTTCATTTTCTTGAAAAATTCGACTCGTGCTGCTGAATGTTGCCTTTTACTGAAGGGAATCCAAATGTCTTGCAAATGTGGCTTGGAGGAGCAGTAATCTCATCAGGCTGCATGTTTTTCTGCCTTGATGCCACTAGTGAGCATGTGTGCGCTAAAAACAAACTAGCAGGCTAGCAGAAGAGAGTGTGAGATAATGTGAGAGCAACAGAGAGAGAGTCTGGAGCCAGGGAGGCGTGCAGTCTTCAGGCAAGCAGGTTGGAGTTTTAATTTGTCATGTTTTTTGAAATTCCACTAAAATTAATTCTGACAGCTTTACCATGGACTGAAATTGAGAGTGAGAGACTGTGTGCTGGCGTGTGTCTACACAGTATCTCAGGTGAAGTCTCGGTCACCACCCATCTGATGCTGATGAAACTTGGCAGGATGACGTATTCTGACACTGTCTCAGCGTTTAAAAAATTACACTGATTAGCTTACTGAGAGCACCATAATTAAAGGTCAGGACATTAAACACAAATGTGATATTTAAAAAAAAAAAAAGGCTCCACTGTTCTGATTTTGATGAAACATGGAGGGATTGAGCATTTTGTAGCATTCAAAAAGAGAAACTGGCCTGATGAGGACACTGTAATTAAAGGCCATCATTTCAAAGCTCATAACTGCTACACCACTGGTCTGATTTTGATTAAACTCGGAGGGAAGATACTAGGGCTGCACGATTATGATAATGTTGTGAAATGATAATCCCGATTATTTTGATCAATATTGTAATCACGATTATTAATCATGATTATTCATCATGTTAGGGAAAACGTCTGTATTTTTATTGCACTACTTTTAAACAAACAATATGTGAGTGGGTGCAAAATGAAACTTTAAATTAGAATAAATGCTTAATAATAAAAATAAAATTTACCCAAGAATTTAAAATTTACCAAGGGCTAACTGGATAAATATGCTATTACAGAGTGCACTCAGAAAGTGCAACTCATTGGAAACAATTACAGCTTATACAGAAAAGGCAATAACATTAGGCTAACTCCTACAGGTTTTTGGCAAGAAACACCAGCCTGCCAACATTTTCTGGCTTGAGAGATGAACGAAGGCAGGTCGCTACACTTCCTTATCTCCATTAGCTGCTCTACCTTCTTCTCCCGATATGACTCGCTCTATGCACTCGCTCTCATCAGTCCACCGAGTGACTTGAGGCTGCCGCTGCACGGTGCGCTCACTTGTTATTTAGGCAGCTTAATGAAGCCCTAACCACGCGTTCGCCCCCTGGTGGCTGGCTGACTACTGGCTGAGAAAGTGCTTGATTAGATATGCAGCAGAGCCTGCATTTTAAATGTAAATATCGCCGACTCATTTAATCGTGGCAGCCAAAATCGTGATCACAATTAAAATTGGATTAATTGTGCAGCCCTAGAAGATACATCTTTTCTCTAACTGGCTCACGCGATATCTGCGTGTTTCATTTTGTGTTATCTTTGTTATAAAATCATTGTCCTCTGGTAATTCAGTGCAATAACAGAAATTCTTTTTGGGTGTCAGTATTCACTCTTATGGGTGTTGCAGGTCAGGTGTTCAAGGTCACAATCGTGTGTCACTTAGTCTTTGGGGTTTGCGAATTAAAAAGTTGCTAAATGACCATGAAAAGGTTATTACAATGGTTATTACAAAGGTCTGCAGACTTTTCATGTGGAAAAACCCTCACATAGGTATTATTTTATCCTTACACTTTTGTTGTATTCGAATGAGAGTAAAGCTAAGCCCCACCCCCACCCCCCTCCACACACACACACACACACACACACACACACACACACCCCACACACACACAGATGTGAGAGGTTTCTGTCAGCCAATTTAATTACAAATGCATTCTCATTTATTCTCAAGCTTTCAATTACTCTCTCTCTCTCTCTCTCTCTCTCTCTCTCTCTCTCTCTCTCTCACACACACACACAGTGCAGAAA
>OMKZ01021032.1:0-44098 GCA_900302535.1 Neoniphon sammara | reverse complement strand
GAATTGCATTGGCATGACACACACACACACACACACACACACACACCACTCGAGGACTGTGCCTTAACTATGCAGTGTTGGGTCTGCAGGGCGGGGCGCAGCGCAAGAGCTACCATGTGTGCTTCCCTTGGAACAAGTCGAATCTTTTTTATAGATCCCAGCTTTTTATCCCTGAAAAGAATTCCTTCCCCAATACGACCGCCACCAGCCCGACCACCAGCCCACCCCGCCCCGCTCTACCCCTCTGACAAGTTTAGGGTTTCTCGGTAGCCTCAACATTTGCAAAGTGTTTTGCTTCGGAAAGGGGAGCAAATGTTTTCCGAAGCACTGATTAATTGTTTGCGTTCAGGGAAAACAATGTTTATTGCCTTATATTAGTGACTAAATTTCAGGACCTCTTCTCTGTAGGGTTTTTATTGTCATGCCAGTTTGCACCATAATATTCTGTATTTAAACTCTGAGTCTGAGCAGCGGTGCAACTATTTTTACCAGTGTTTGTTATTTTTCATTTTCCCTTAATGAATGTGTTCAGCAGGACAGCACTGTGGTGAAACTGCAATCAGGAAAAAACAGTAAAAAATGCCTCATTTAGATGTCTTGGTCGGAATGGCTTATTTAGACCAAGAAATCTAAAAAAGGACTTGGTCTTGCTCACATTTGTGCGAATTGATTTCTCATTGGCTTGTTTATACAGCGTAAATACCCAGTGTATAAATAGCCAGTTTGCTATTTTCCTGTTGTCTTGTTGGTTTTCATGTTTTTTGTTTTTTGTTTTTTTTTGCACCAAAGCTGTCCAACCATTGACCTGGTCTGAAAGTGCAGCCCAGCACCAGTGTCATTGCATGTTGCATGTAAAGAGAAAGTTAACCCACAGCGTCTCCTTTCTCTTCTCCTATCGTTGTCTTGTCCTTCTTCTCTCTGTTCTGTGATCCACACCAGTAATTATCGCGTTTGTGACGGCTACTATAATACCGATTTGCCTGGGTAAGCTTCTCCTATGCACCTCAGATGATTTTACCCACATTGCACCACCTACTCATGGCATAAATGCAAATTCGACCGCAGACGAAGTGTTTGCTGTGACCGAATGCTTTGCACAGAATATTGTAATTGAATCATCAACAGCCAAACACACAACTCTCAGTCCTTGTTAGACCCTTAATTTCATTGCCTCTCGTAATTTCCCCTGGATCAAAGTTGAAGATATCTCACTCAAATGCCGACTAACCCACGCTGTGATGCGTTCTGATCTAATTGTGTTTCTCTCTTCCCGCTTATCATGCTCTCTAGCTATGAAGATAATAAACCGTTTATCAAGTAAGGACATGTTGCCCAGAAGTCTTCTCTTCAGCCTGTAGTTTATTCTCTCCTTGTTTTTCTTTTTCTTTCTTTCTCTTTCTTTCTTTCTCTCTTTCTTTTTTTGTTTTTCCCATTCATTCTCTCCCAAACCACAGCTCCGAAGCTCCTCATCCTCTGTCCTCGTGACCGTTCACCTTCTCCATATCCATCATCCTGCAGTCCAGTTTCGTTGTTGTTGTTGTTGTTGTTACTGTTGTGCGTTTGAATTTTTAACGTTGACCTCTGCCGGTGTCTGAAGGCTCCACAGGACCTTCACACACCAAACGGGGGGAAAAAAAAATCTTCTTTTCCCTTTAACTTTTTCCACATCTCCCTAGTTCTCCAGTCCCGGAAGCACACTCACTAGCAAAATAAATTTTGAAGAGAATAAAATTATATTCTAGAGCCAAATGGATGATCACATAACGCCTGAATTTGTGTCCTTTTTTGAATAAGCGGTTTCTGTACTAACCCATTTCTTAAAAAAAAATAATAATAAAGGAATTTACACACAAATAAAAAAGGGAAGATTTTCTGTCATTTTTCACCGGGTTTGTTTTCCTCCCTGTCTGTTTTGATGCCAGGACCTGCATTCGAGTTTGTCTCGGGGGTGGATGGGGCAAGGGGGGTGTGGAGTTTGGGGTCTAAAGTCACAGCAGCAGGGCGTATGAGTGTTTGTTGATGTTTCAGTGTTTTTCTTTCCCTTGGTTTATTCTGCTTTTTTCCTTGGTCGACTCCTCTTGTCATAGTTATAGGTGGTAACACACCCCAGTCAATATTCTCTGCTCTCTCAGAATCTTGAATCCCTCTCACCCCATCCTCTGCTTGTATTTTTTTATTTTTTATTTTTTTTCTGCTGTCCTTTAGGTCCTGGGTTATGGGTGCCTTCGCTCTGCTGTGTCTGCTGGGTCTGACGTGGTCCTTCGGTCTGTTCTTCATCAACGAGTCCTCGGTGGTCATGGCGTACCTCTTCACCATATTCAACACCTTCCAAGGAATGTTCATCTTCATCTTCCATTGCCTTCTCCAGAAAAAAGTGAGTTTGCTGCCATCCCACACAGGCTTTATCTTATTTGAATGACGTTCGTGCTGCTTCAGATATCTCTATATTTCTTCTTAATTTGTGTGTCAGTTTCTGCATATTGCTGATGTCTTTTTAAAATTAATTCCGTTTTATTGCCCTGATTATGTATGTCACACCTAATTTTTCAGTTTTTGTTATGAAGCACTTGGTAACCTTGTTTTGAAAAGCGCTATGCAAACAAAGTTCATTATTATAAGGACCGTGATTGTCTGGTCAAGGTTAAAGGGAGTATTTGTCTCATCAGGATCAGAATATGAGCAGCGAAGGCCGAGTCGCGGCGTGCGGAATCCACCGAGCACGCCATATGCTGATATAGAGAACAAACATAGGCTTGCCTGAAGATCTTGGCTAAGTCATATGAAAAAGTCAACATTGTATGTAAACACTCTCCCGTTTGCTCATACAGGTCCGCAAAGAGTACAGCAAGTGCTTCCGCCACACGTACTGCTGCAGAGGGTTGCCAACTGAAAGCTCACACAATTCTGCAAAAACTTCCACTACAAGGACCAGTGCGCGCTACTCCTCTGGTACACAGGTAGACCAGCACGCTCATCCCGCATCGAGGCACAGAAGTTGCTGCATACTCACTACATTTATGCCGTAGGACTCAGTTTAATGCAGTAAAACGAAGCAGCATTTTGCCAAGTAATGTCTTTGTCAGCATAGTCCAGTCTACACATGCACGGCTTCCAGTTCAAGTTCTGTTTCATCAGTCCAGGAGTGTGTTCGCTCTGAAAGGAACACAGAGAAATTGACATTGATTTTTGTTGGAATTAAGGACTTGCAGCCCGCTGGAATGTTTAATTCCACTGTAAGATCATTTATTAAGAATGCCGAAGTTGAAGCAATTAGATGTGTGGATGTGCTTTTTGTATAAGCAAATAGACACTGCACCCAAAAAATGCATACTTGGCATTTTAGCTACATAGGTGGATCAAGAGACACAAGCATTATCCCACATTTTACAAGCAGCATCTGCTGTACTGCATGAGTACCCTTTTTCTGCTCTACCCCCTTAGCACTTGCTTTTATCTTTTTTTCTCACTAACGTCATGTGCATGGGAAATAGTACTGCACTATTTTAAGAGCATCGCAAGCACATTTTACTGTGGGGAAAGCCAAAATTGCAAAAAGGAAGAAAAAAAAGATATTTGCTTTATTCCTTTATTATTAAAGGCAAATAGACCTTAGTAGACAATACTTCCAGATACACGGTGTCTTTATGGAAACATCCCCATCATATTGGATTCCAAGTTAAATTCCAACCCAATGCAAGGCACGAACAGAGCTGAAGCGCCAAAGTAGTTCTTTGAAAGTTAACTTAAAAATTAGTTTTGAAGGTTACGAAAAGTAGAAATGAGCACCTGAGCTCCACTTGCCTCACTCTATCATAGTGGGCAAAGTGATGTAGTGTATAGCATGTATAGAGAAAACTTAATGAAACTTGATCTGAGAGATGAGAGGGCTTGTTTAAAGTCCTAATTACTGTCCCTTGTTGACCTGACAGAGTCGTATCAGGAGAATGTGGAATGACACCGTAAGAAAGCAATCTGAGTCCTCCTTTATCTCAGGTGACATCAACAGCACCTCCACCCTTAACCAAGGTCAGTCTCACACCTCATCTCTCCTCACATGCACACATATGCACACATTTCATCATCGAGCTAAAAATACCTCCTTCAAGTTCCAATGATTTCACACAGCCATCGAGGGCCCTACTCTGGGAATTGTAATAAATGCTCTAAGCTTGAAAAGACAGAGCAGTGCGCTAAGGAAAAAAAAAAGAAAAAGAAAAAAAAAAGAATCTAGGCCTAGTCTAGTCTCCCTGTTCTGCCAGCAAAGGATTACGAAAATCCATCCTCAAATACTCTATGCGCCGTCATTCTGGCCGGTAACGTCAGTCACAAATTGGGGCAAGGCTAGAACGTTTTTTATTTAAGTGCTGGCCATCCAAAGTTCATTCCCCAGCTCAGGGGAAACATGGACAAAACTGAAAACAGTTAAAAATAAAAAATAAATAAATAAAAAAAAGATTTATTTTAGAAAATCTGCGTAGCCTTAACACGCAGAGGCATATTGCCTGGCATATAAGGTGACCTCCGCTGCTTCATTTGGGGATTCAGGAGGGTGGAAAAAAAAACTGTCATTTATTATTTAGCTCCAGCACAAATATGATGATGAGAAGATGATGTTCAACTCTGGCTGACCCGGAGTGCTTAGTGTGTTGTTCGGCTTTCTGCTCTTTCTGAAATGGCTTTCCAAGCATGCAAGGGAAAGGGGTTACGCTGAGGTATTCTGACATCAACTCCTCCCCAACCCGTCTCTGCTGCTCTTCGCCCTCACTTTCTTCTCTTTTGCTCTCACTTCCCACAAGGTAAAAACATTACACCGAAGGTGTTGAAGCACATTTTGACTGGCCGATACATCAAAAAAATATAGAAGGAGGATTTTTCTCTATAATTTCATTGATATTCTAGTGTAAAGGTTGGATATTGATCACTCTGGGGTGTAGTAGCCTAGTTATCTGTGAGAAAAGTGCAATACGCCATGGCTCTATCTCCTGGAAGTACTTCCCTGTCATTAAAAAAAATTCCTGGGAGACTTCCTGACATCACAGATGGCATTTAACACAAGTGATAAATGGCAGTGGAAATACCCCAAGTCTTTTGTACTAGAAGCTGTAAAAAAACACTCAAAAGAAGATGAGGTTTGGAAGAAAATGGCCAGCCTTTTCTCTAATCAAATAATGTGAAACCCAAACTTTCTGCACTCGTTTATGGGCAGGATTTAATGTTCAGACCTGGCGAGAACCACGAACCTTTGCACAGCAGCAGAAAGTCTTGAGCAGGCTGTTTTGAGGAATGATATTTATTCAGAATAATAAGTAAACCTGAGAAATAATGATAGGATGCAATAATGAGCGCAGTGGGTTAAAATTAGACTGATTTGCCTTCTGCAAACAGCAAAAATAGCTTACAAAGCTGGAAAAAAGTGACACGCGGTTGTCTGCATAATAGATAACAGACAATTTATCGGCAGTGGACGTGTAAGCAAGGCCAGACAAAGCTGAAATTTGTACCATATGCACAAGAAGCTGACGGCTTGCATTTCCCTGGTTGCTTCAGTAACCTTATTTCTGCACTTTCAACTTCAAAACAAGCACTCTGTCTTCATGGTGTTTTGGCAGCTGCCCCGGATGTCACCGCATCCCTCAAAAGACAAACTCCACACTTCCAATTAAAAATCCTACTCTGAAATTTTCCTCTCTTGCCTTTCTCCACCAAACACTGCAATCACTGTCGGCGGAGCACACTTCGAAACTGATCACCTCTTCTTCTGTCTCACCACTCCAGGAATGACGGGAAATTATCTACTAACAAATCCTCTTCTTCGACCACAAGGCACTAACAACCCTTATAACACCTTACTGGCTGAGACAGTCGTATGTAACACCCCCACGGCTCCAGTGTTTAACTCGCCAGGTGTGCTTACTTAACACTTTCACTTACATTCAGGCCTCTCTGTCTTTCTACTTTCTTTCTTTCTTTCTCTCCCTCCTGTTTTGTCACTTAAGTTTACTGCAGGCCTTATCAAGAGCAGAATGTTCTGGAGTATCGCCTTTCCTTCTGAATCATTGTCTCCCAAATGATTGATAGATACAGTGTGTGCACACGCTTGAGTGTGTGTGTGTGTGAGAGAACGCACACGTGTGAGAGAGAGAGAGCCTTACGATTCATCACGATCCGCCCTCTCTCTGTTCTCATATTTCTCATGTTTCTCTTATCCAAACTCGGTGCTGAATGGGACATAATGATTAAGCTGGGAACGAGATACTGCATATTCTGCCTTGAGATAGTGTAAACTGTGCCACAGACCCCAAGCTGTAGTCTAAATTGCATGATTATTTATGCTCCTGAATTTATCATGATCTTAATGCTATTTGTTATTTTCTGTGTGTTTTAGAGGGAGCTTTCCCTTTAAGCATGTTCGTTACACTGCAAGCAAAATCTATCAGTCTGTTAATACAGATGTGCTCGACTTAATGCAGCTTTTGCATTAAGTTCTATTTTAATAAGATGATTTATTTGGTTATAGGTAGCAAATAATTGGTGCTGATACAAACTTTAAAAAAAAAATCACTATATCTCAATTGCACATGGCATTTAAGCAATTATGATTTCATACTGTAGAGACTGTGCTGTGATTGTGTGTGCTATTCTGTTTTGGAAATTGAAATGGCCTCTCCTGTTATGTTTTCTGCTTTTCCCTTGTGCTTCCCTCTAGTGACCTACAGAGAGACAAGTATGGGAGTAAAACTTAACTTTGCCTATCAAATGTAAATTTTTTTCAGCATGCTTATTAAAAACAACCAAAAACCCTGGCACAATCACTGGTTTACTTTAGGTCATTAACACACACTCAGTGAGCAAGCGGTTCACAAAATTATCTACCTAAATTCTACTCTAATCTGACAAAAAAAAAGACAAAATAAAAAAGAAATCCTTCCTGATTTGATCTATTTGCGATTCCTTTAGTCATTTCGCTATCTGACAGCTTTATCACAAATGCCAGTTACTCTGCTTCTCTCTCTTCTGCTTAGTTTGTGATTTAACGGACCAAAAATGTGTTGCTTTTTTCCCAGCAGAAAGGAATATTTATTAGAGGAGAGGGGTTGTTGTTTTTTTTTTTTTTTTTTTTTCTCTCTCTCTCTCTCTCTCTCTCTCTCTCTTTGGTTTTGGTTTTTTCTTCTCCTCCCAAAACGTCCGTCCCCCTGTGGCATTCAGCAGTCTCAGTGTCCAGTAGTATTCCCCTCACATCTGTCCTAGGCTTTCTAGACAACACCTGTCTGGCCACGAAATTGCCTCCTAGCATGCATAAACAAAACACATGGACGTCATGGCAGCAGCTGTTTAATTTTCCCTCATTCTCCCCCTTTACTTTCTTGTCGTTTTCCTCTCCCTCTCATCTCCAGTGAAGCTCTGTGATGTCGACACTTTCTACATGTCTCCCGTGTGTCTGCGAATCACAGTCACTCCAGTTATCCTGACCGCAGCATGCACCGCATTGAAATACCCCCATTAATCTTCATCTTATTTTTTTTTTTTTTTACTTTTGTTGTCGTGCAAAGCAACCATGTTAGCCGTGGCTGGTGCACAGCTTTCCCTTCCCCTCTTTTCTCACCGTTTCTCCCAGTCATGGCACAACTAATATTCTTTTCGCTGCTGATTTCCATGACCCCCATGCTTAGAGAAATTCCTAACATGACTGCGTCTGACCTCTGCAGCGGCTCTGTTATTCTTGAGCTGTTCTGCTAGTGACCGGGGTCTCACTGGGAACTGTCACTGTGACGGATGCCAAGCGCCGGGCTGTGGGCAAGCTCTGACCTTTGCCAGCTTTGGGTACACAAGCTGCCAACTAATGGAAAGAAAGTGTACCAATGTAAATACGACTATATCTCCACTCAATTAAAACCCCCCCTCAAAAAAAAAAAAAAACAAAGCAGACCCAAACTGCTGTTGGCATTTAATTCTAAGGAGAAAAAAGCTCTTTAATGCTTGTTGATTTAATTTGCTGAACCCTTGCTCTTACTAAGTTGCAGAGTTTTACTTTACTTTTTGTTGTTCCTTTGAGTGATTCTTCTTCATCATGTTACAATAAATCATTTTACTTTCTTTTGTACATCAGCTGCTCTTAGACCAGATAGCCTGAGCAGACAGACATGATGTGAGTTGTCCAAAGTGAGTCTTTTCACCTGCTGTGTGTGGTGATGTGGGAGTGCTGCTTGTGGGCCCCCGTCCCTCCCCCTCTCGTAGTGAGAACAAAGATGGCTGTCCCATGTTGATACATGACTCCTCTCCCTCGCTGTCTATGTCATCTTTTCCCATCGCTGTCTTTTTCTTTCCCTCGACACATCAAACCAATTAGTTGCTAGAAAACCTGTCAATGTCGTAGCTTGCCCGTTTGTGGCTACATACCTGTGAGCATATACTTTTGCTGTGTGTATTGTGATGGTCATTAATGTTTCAGTTTGTTTCTTAATGTTGTTTGGGATCACTTTCATGGCTCCGTCACTGGTGTGACAGAGTGAAAACGCACAATGGTCCTCTTATTACAAAAGACTTTTTAAATGGGAAAGTTATTCCCATAAACGAGAAAGTAAAATGATTTCTCATTGTGTGTAGTGCATGCATAAACTGTATGTTCTCTAACAATTGTGCCTAACTACAGTAGTGGCATGGCTTATCTTGACTTGACTTTTTTTGTGTGAAACTGCATCCTAAACAGCATTAAACTTTTTTATTTATTAATTAATTTCTTTTTTACATTGTTCTTTTGGTGGTGACTAATGTAAAATCCCCTCACGTGTCTCTCTTTTACTAGGGCACTCACTGAACAATGTGGTGAGGGATACAAGTGCAATGGATACTCTACCGCTAAATGGTAACTTTAACAATAGCTACTCGCTCCGCAATGGGGACTTTGGCGACAGTGTGCAGGTCGTGGACTGCGGCCTCAGTCTGGACGACGCTGCCTTCGAGAAAATGATCATCTCCGAGCTGGTACACAACAACCTGCGTGCCTGTAACAAGAGCCACCAACAGCAACACCACCAACAGCAACAGCAGCAGCACCCCAGTTTACACCATCAGCCCCACCACCAGCAGCCGCAGCAATACCACCATCACCACCACACGGAGCGGGCTCCGCCTAAGGTGACGGTGGTGGGCGGCAGCAGCAGCGAAGACGACGCAATCGTTGCCGATGCCTCGTCTTTGGTGCACATGGGTGACACAGCGGGCCTCGAGCTGCACCATCAGCAGGAGCTGGAGGCTCCGCTCATCCCCCAGCGGACTCACTCGCTTCTGTATGCGCCCCAGAAGAAGGTGAGGACCGATGGGGGAGTGGAGAGCTTTGTCAGCCAGCTGACACCCACCGACCCTGACGACAGCCTGCAGTCCCCAAACAGAGACTCCTTGTACACTAGTATGCCTAATCTGAGGGACTCTCCGTACCCCGAGAGCAGCCCCGATGTGGTGGAGGACCTGTCCCCCTCCAATAGGAGCGAGAACGAGGACGTTTACTACAAGAGCATGCCTAACTTAGGAGCTGGCCACCAGCTCCAAGCCTATTACCAGATCAGTCGGGGGAACAGTGATGGTTACATTATTCCTATCACTAAGGAAGGCTGTATCCCTGAAGGAGATGTACGGGAAGGACAGATGCAGTTAGTGACGAGCCTTTAAATGTATTTGAATCGTCCCCAAACTCCTCTTTCTCCTCCTCCTCTGCCTCTGCAGCCCTGACCTCTTGGAGGACACGCTCTGAGAGATGCCAGGGAAGCGTTTATTTTATTTCTGAAGAGAGCCCAGAAGCCCCGTCACACACGCTAGCCAACTCCAAACCTCCTCTACCCCCATCCTCATGTCCCCTTCTCCCCAAACATGCCACTCCTCCTCCTACCTTTTTATTTTTTTCTTTCTTGTCCTGCAGACCAAGAGACTTGGCGCACAGCAATGGCAGTGCAAAGTTTTAAAGAGACTGTACATAAAATGCAGAGTCAAATTTCAATTTTAAGAGACAAGCCAACTATGTATTTAAATGTGCTGCTGCTGTTGAATTATTGAGAAAACGTTAAGGTATAAAAAAAACACAAAAAAATAAATAAAAATATTAACGGCTACATCAGATCAGCAGTTTACCAGTCAAACGGTTGTACATACACTCCCCAACATCCTCGTCGAAGCCTGTTTTGTATTGTATACAAAATGACACCCTTGGACCGGGATATGGACTATGTTTGTTTGTAAAATGTTCCTAATCAGACTGTTATAATAGGAATATAAGGTCCTGGTCGCCCTGAGTTGCTCCCTATCACCGTGAAGTTTGGATTGTATAACCACTAGCAATCAAGCCCCTGGCCTTATATTTTCTCAATTGTACATTGAACTGTTGTCAAGGAAAATGGCTAAAATATATATTTTGTTGTATTGCTAGTGTAAAATAAAAATTCATGGGAAACAGTAAATATTAAGAAACATTTTAATTGAAAAATTTAACATTTGAGAGACTATTGTGTAAAAGTTGCACATATGTTATACAATGTGTTTATGGTTCCAACACTTCATTCATGGTAGTTATGAACGTAAAGGCTGATGAAAACAAGGAGGAGTCAACAAATTACAAGATGCATACTCACTTTTTCCACTTGTGAACAGTGTTTTTTGCTTAATGAGTTCCACTGATATCGCCCATTGAAATGTGTTTATTTGATTTTGCCAAAGTGGCATTACTTTAGTAGAACGGGAATACAAAAACCCCAGTTATAAAGACATTTATGCATTGCACAGTTTTTTGTGTAATTCTGAATGAAATAGATCTTTTCAGCAGCCATGGCAGAGTAATGGGCAAGCGTAACTGAAACAAAACCAACTTTTGACAATAAAGTTTCTATTCGTCATTAATGTAGTTCTTCCGCCTGGGTTTAGACATTTTATTTATTGAAATATTTCCAAAAAATGAATGGGAAATGTGTGAATATTTTCCAGCACTGGTATACATGCCGTACTGTAGCTCATGTTTTTATGTAAACATGTTAAGGGGCTCATCACTAAAGACTGATGTAAAGTTCAACACTTGTTTAACAAATAAAATAAATGTGAGATTTTTTGTCAAATGCCAGTTGCTTTTTTAATGGTTTGTGTTTTTGGTACTAAAATAGGTTGGATTTTTTTGCTATGGACAAAATACACTTTTGACTCAGGTTCTAAGTAAGTTCCAAGCACATTGGAAGGTAAAATCAGTGACTTTGTTTTCTAAGGGATTTCTTCTTTTTTTTTTCCTTTGCTTTTTTCTTCTATCCGTGCAGAATAGATGGAGCTCATTTCACCGTATGTGTTAGAGAAGCCAAATCTTTCCATGTGATTCAAAGATGAGAAACTCAGGTAGGAAAATTACATTGTAAATGTTCCTCTGTGTGGTTGTAACACTCCAATAAAGGTTCAAAAATTACACTGGTTCACAGCATTGTCCGCTTAGTATATTATTGAATGAGCACCACTTGTGGCACCATTTTAAAAGCCCTGTAAAACGGAAAAAAAAAAAAAAAAATTGTCCATGAGCCTAACAAGGGCTCAACATCCACTTGCCGCTGTCTGGAGAAATACATCCTACATAATATGCACATAATGACACATATTTGTTCCAATTAATGTCTGCTGCTGCTGAAGACCATAGTCAGTTCCTGTACGGTTTATGCCTCAGGTACTGCTAATTTATGAAGCATTTTAATATAACACTAGTTTAGGCGGAGTGACAGCTCTCTGCAGGGAGGCTGGAAATTGCACTGTTTACCATTTGGCATTGAAGGAAATGACTCAGACCTCAGCAAAAACGCTCTTTCTGTCAGAGCCAGTGCACATAATGCTGTGTGGGCTGCGTGTTGTTTTGACTTTTTGTACAATTGAGCATGTGACATTTTGTGTAATTATCTGAGGGTACAATTTGTCATAGAAGAGTTATGTTATTTTTTTTTCTGATCTACTGTACAGACACCTAAAATGTCAGTTGTGAATCAAATTTTGTGGTGAGTGTTGACTGTTCAAATGGCAGACATAATGACATGCATAATAATGTAACAAAATCATATTCATTTGGAACATGCATTGCAAAATGTCCAGCACTGCTTTGTCCCTGTATGAGAACCCTAAATGGTTCAATATAGAAGCCATTTTTTTTTAAAAAGCCCTTTTTATAATTTCTTAAAAATGTATTCTCTATATTATTTTACAGTAACAAATCTTGAAAATAGGCCTTCTCACAATGCATGGTTTCAAGTAATTATAAAAAGAATTAATCCATTTGCATAAATAATCTGCAGTGTCTTTTTACAGTTACAGAGCTAAATAAGACTCTTCTGCCATTTCTTGGAGTGAAACTTCTACGTCTTCCCTGGAGGAAAAAAAAAGAAAGAAAAAAAGCCATGTCTCAAATGTCAAAAGTTGCACTAGCCTGCAAGTTTATCTTTGTTCAGTGTTGTCATGAGCATAAATCACTCTCGCAGTCACTGTTCTGTTTACTCGAAATATAAAAGACAACTCTCTAGTGCAAGAGTCTGTCTAAACTGTAGAAAACGTCCACACTTAACAGGCAGAATCTCACCTTTAGATACCAGGAGTGGGTAGTCACTCTGTTCAACAAATAATATAGTCAGCCCTTTCCTCACCTCTCCCACTTACTGCGGTTTGTTTATCCTTGCATAGTGACCTTAGACGCAGATAAGCTTGACTGGTAAGCAGGTTTATTTTCATTATTAAGGACAGGGAAATATGATCTTGGATTAGCTATTTGTCTGTGACAGGGAATGTGGACTCGGCACCCCTCTGGCTTCGCGTGTGGCCTTCTCACCATGCAAGAGCCTCCCTAATTCCCCCTCTCTCGCTCAGGGAGAGACTCGCCCTTTGTCAAACATTGATTCAGAAGTAGGCCAGGAGCCGAGGGGCGCAGAGCTCGGTTGCTCCCACTGAGGAGTGGATCAGCCCCTGGAAACAGAGGTAGAGAATACTGTCAGCAGAATCGAGGTGAAACTGCTAAAGACGGATGAGTTATTGACTTTTTACAGGCAAGAGGCTAAGGTGTGACCAAACACGGGTATTTGTGATTGTCGAATCACAGCTAATATTGATGATCTGAGGAATACCGTAGCACATGATGCAATTGGATGAAAGAGATTTTCCTGTTGATGAAAGATTGCAGGGTTTCTCCGGATTGTGGAATGCACTGAAGCGGATCCAGATTTTTCTCTGTGTCCTCTCTGGGTAAAAGAAAAAAAAGATGAGGCCTTTCCAAGGAGCTGTTGGTATTTTTGGTCACATGGTGATTTAATAAACATTTAATTAAACTGATCATCTGTTTAGGATCAACTGTGAGGAGCTTTATCAACTTGGAAAAAAAAAAATGGTTATGTTCTTCCTCTAGTTCCAGTGTATTATTTCCTCCAGGGTTTGGTTTCTTGATGTCATGTGGTGTGAATGAAAAGGTGGCTTTTGAACTCTTGCATCTCCACCTTAAACAAACAAAGAGAGAGGCTTGGCACCGTGGTTATACACACTCTCTAAGGCTCTTTAACTCTTAAACAAATACAGAGGGTTATAACAGGTCCTCAATTGATGTTAGAAGCCATAATCGAAATGTCTTTTTTTTAATGCACGTCTGTATTCATTTATTTTTTCAAAGCTCATTCATTTCAAGCATTAGGGTGTTTCCGTTGGGTTATCAAAAGCCACTGCTATAGCGACCGCTCCAGCAACTCCTTCTATGAACCGAACGCCAATTATAGATGCCATCAACTCTGTGGATGAAAGTGATTGTGTACAAGCGAAAGAAACCTCTTAAGCCACAAACACTAACTGGCAGTGAAAAGTAACTTCCCCAAACTCTTGAAGTCAAAGGGGAACCTTTAACTGCTCAGTCTTTTCTTCCCCCAGCCTCTTTTGTCCTGTCCCCAACTTCAAATGTGCGGATTTGCGGCCCGTGGGCGACTTAGATCCGGTCCCGTCGAGGTGAAAAATCCAATTAACCTGCAGCTCCAGCTGCCTTCGTTATAATCCCCTCCCATAATTATGAAATTACCAGATGCAGGATTTCAAATGAAAAAAGGATGAGAGCAAGTGGCTCAGAAAAAGATGAAATGAAATAAACCACGCCATGCCAGTGTACAGAGTTCCAATTTACCTCAAGGGGGAACGGCTAATTCTTATGACTGGGTTTTAAGGTGAGACCTGCAAAAGCCCTTGTAATCAGAATAAGAAATATTCCAACAAAAACAGGCTAAGGTTGGATCTTGAAACAGCCATTAAGATTGATGGATAAACTTTTGCATCTCAGGTATGTCATTTCTTTCCCTGTAAACATTTTTGAAGTGATGTGGTATCCATCTTAACATAAGACTACAATCAGCCACATTTGGGCAGTGCAGAATTGATTATTTTGGATGTCCCATTTAGTTATGTGATTAATGACTGTCTATGAATTTTAGAGGCTTTTTGCATAAATCATATCTTGTAATTATACTGCTTTAAATAATTTGATATATTTTCAAATGTTCCAGTTCTCTATTTTCAACTTATGTCTTGGGGCAAATAAACTTGAAGCTAAGTCATCTGCAGTAAAGCACAACACGTCACAAATGGATGTGACCCATCAACATCCCCAGACTTCATCTGATATTTTACAAGGAGATACTGTGTCAAGGCCTAAACGCAGGCTCTTTCATCTCAGCACCCAAGTGCACTGAACAAAATGTATTGTTTTCTCAATATCATATTTCAAGTTATACATTCAGTTTGGGGTTTCCTCCAAATTAGTATTCCCACTGACCTTTGAAGTGGAAAATAGGCCATGAGAAACAAAACTTTGGAGGTGAACGTGTATAACCTGAGGTCTGCTTGTGAGGGCAGCAAGGGCATAACTTCAGGTTGAACACTGGGGGGGTTGAGATCTCCACCCATTTAGGGGGGTCCCGGGACGTGACCTACCAGGACATTTTTTCTTTCTTTTTTTTCTCTTTTCTTTCTTTCTTTTTTTTTTTTGCAAATATTATGTTAAATGGCTGTTTCTCATTAATTTTAAGAGGAAGAGACATACCAAAACAACATGCTCTACATATGCAAACTAATGCAGTTGAATAGCATAAAATCAGTCACTTTGTATAAGAGCTACAAATTTGTAACATATCAATTTGTGGTTCCAGTATTAGTAAAATTGATATTTATCAATTCCTGAGCATATTTTTAGCCATTTGATAATTATGCCACAATTTAACTGCACTTAATCCCTTTTACTCTGTGATAATTATTGCAGCGTTCTTCTTTGCTTGCTAATTACATTGAATTGAGAAAACCAACCACTTCATCATGTTTTATAACAGTTAATATTTTTCATGCATTATTATGATATGATGTTCGGGGGATTGTACTGGCTGTTTTTGATTACTGTGAGGGTTACAAGGGGGGGGTTACTTGTTTATTTTTTGATATATCTATATTGTTAATAATATACAACAAAAACAATAATATTTCTCATACAATACATAATGGAAACATCTAGTTGCAATGGTGTAATATGTGTCATAACACAATCCTCTTATGTAATAGCCTGAAATATCACATTATTCCTTCACAGTAATCAGGAACAATGCATTTCTGCTTCTCTCTCCTTCACAGCAGAGAGAGTCTGTCTCATCAGTAAATCTAACATTCATCTGATAAACTCATTGGTGATAGCCGGGGGGAAGCCTCGAGCAATAACTACTGGATCTCCTGCAGTGTACAAGCCTCTATGGGGGTAATGTGGATAACTCACACTAGCCCTGTTGTATGCAGAGGCTCCTACAAACTGATGCTCTCTGCTGCAGAATTCACACAGCAAGCGGACCTCTATCTTCAGATTGACACAAGAGAAGAAAAGAACAGGTAACTGCTTAGTGGCCATTCACCTACACTGTGTGCTCTCAGAGTAAGGGCATTCACTTCTATTCTAACAGTCAAAACACTGTTGTTACAGTAATAGGTAGGTGCAGGGATAGGGCACTGTAACTGCCAAGAGGAGTGGGTGAACAAGCCAGACATGAGCATAATGCAGTGACATCTACACAGGAATGCATTATATCACAGGTACCAACATTTTGTCACTTATTTTGTCGCACTTTGTGCCAAGGACCCGTGTAAGAGAGAAGTCATAAGTTCACGAGTCAAAGTGAATCCAACATTAGCCATATCTCCTGCAAAAGTGCCTTTGAGCATGTAAGTCTGGATAGAAAATATTAATGCTTAAAATCACACCAGTCCAATGCTCCCATACTGTAATGTACAGTACCATACTGACACTGTGGGGGCAACAGTTACCAACTACAAAACCCCGTTTGGCTTGGTCACAGAATGAAAAAAAAAAAAAAAAAATCTCATCTTGAAGGTCACTCTTGAGGTCACTCTTCTTCCAACTCTCTGAGTTGGAAGAAGCATCAGGGAATCTCGTCGAATTTTTCCTGCTCTGTACATCTTATCCATGGTTTAACTCAATAAAAGAGAATGTTTCATAAATTGTTTAATATTTAAAACCTGCTCTAGGAACACGCCATAAATTATTTGGAGCTCATAGGCTATTTTAGGTCTTTTTTTTCTTTAAAGAACACACTATATGCTATTACACTAACATAAATAATGTGGCACAACCTTGAAAACATTTAGATGAGAATATGATGAGAATATAAATGGGAATATGTGATTGTGGGTGAATTCAAAAATATGCAAAAATATGCAATGCATTTCCTTTTTTCAAATAATGAAGGCATCAAAATCTATTGATTAGGCCTGGGCCATGCCTCATCCAAACACCTTGCCTGGGAACCACAATAATTCACAGTGGGACATAAATGAGATCCATAAAGCAAGCACGGGCCAGGCACCGCTTTTAATTGATAAGTCAAGGGAAAACAGTTGTAACCTTGAGTATAGGTGTGCATTGCAACTGAATATTGATTCCGAGTTTCCTTGCTGGTGGCAAGTTTGCAAGGAGACTATGAAGACAAGATATAAAATATATTATGAATGTCTCTGTTGCACTGTAGTCTCTCATTAAGATTCAGAGGGGCCTATGCAGGGAAACCTTGTCATGCTAATCCTGGCCAAGTGGTCCCACAGGGTCCCGGCAACGGTGAGCAAGAAGGCGAGCGTACGTCTCTAAGAACATTTTTTGTGTGTGATCTTTGTCATATTATTTCCATTGCCTTTGTGTTGTCATTGTCCTACATGTACAGCACTTTGTCTTAGTCAAATATCTGGTTAGGATACTAAGATGCACTGCTTGTTCTACTTCTCAGTTTTAAGGACACAGCTATGGGAAGAACTGTGTGTCTGGTATACAGAGTATAGAAATATCCTTTTGAAAATGAATCAACAAGTGTTAAATAACAGAAGCAAGTCACCTTGCTTATGAAATGACTTGGATTCAGGTCAGTTCTTTTATTATTGGAAAACTATCTAGTTCACATGCTCAAATGCAATTATACAAAGACATAAAGGAATAACAGATAAACCCATCTGAGAAAGCTAAGATAGAAGAATATATGCTGTATAATTTAATGTCTTCTGAACTCAAGGTCAGTTTCAATATAACATGAGTGAAGTGTGGTGAGATCTAATCTGATTTCATTTTATTAAAATGAGAATACATTTCAAAAAAAAAATCAATTGCACTTTTTTCCCCCTTTCATATCAACAGTTTATTTCATCCATGGCTAGCGGAGCTAGCGCCTACCAAAGCTATTTGTTGGATGACATTTTGCAAACACACATTGGATCGCATGGGTCTGCAAGTCTGCGTTGAATAACAGATTTGAGAAATGTAAAGGCAAGAGGCAACTCCATAAAATGTAGACATTGAATGCATGAATCCATATGAGGAGAATTTATTGATGGTATAGCAACGTAAATGTTAGCCTTAGAAACAAACTGATAGTAGAATAGTCTAACAAGAGAGTGCATTTCGGTATTCCCTGCATCTGAAGTGAAACTGGTATTTTTAACCACTGAACATTTCCCAGCTGGTGGAACTGCTGGCATGACCTTTGAAGCGTCACATTAATTCCTCCTCAGACTCTTTGTCTGTTATCATATATATCACTACAACACGTCTTGCCAATCATGAAAATGAAATCTCAGATTCAGCGGCTCACACTGCACATAGAAAAGAGGAACAGTATTATTTTGACTGAAAGAGGAAGACAAGCAATTAATGATATCTGAGCCAGGGTTTCATATCTCCAACAATCAAAAATAGATTTAAATGATCACATGGTCAAATGTGAGGCATGCTTCCGCCCCCAGAGCCATTTCTATGTTAATACAGGAGGGTAAATTGCTCTGAACTTATTTGTGATAATCATACTATCGACATTCAGCAAATGAATGGTTCCTATTACATGTCCTAGCAGAAGCCCTGGAAATGGACTTTTAATTTGAACGTATTTCAATAATGCTGAGTGTAAAGGATTATGGTGGTGCTGTCACTTGATCGATTACTTTCACCCTTGATGTACAGGACGCGAGTCTGGTCACCACTGCAGATGACCTGACTTAGATAGCATTTCAATGACAGGCTGCGGCTTGACTTTGCAATTCAATGCATAAGCCTACAGTGCAGTGCAATCGCTACGGGAAATGCTCATTGGACTGTCCGTCTGGAGGGGGCCTACCATATATCCTCCCTGCGCTTGTACTGTGCGAGTGCATTAAAGCAGAGCCAGGGGGATCCCAACAGATGTTGAATGGTTGTTTTGTCTTGAGTACATTAGGGGCTTTTCAGCTTGAAGGTGATATCAAGTAGGAGCCGCATTAGGACTCACTTTGTTCTTATGGCTTACAGCTGTGGCTGGCAGATCACTCCATGAAATTAGATATTCGATAGATATTTGGAGGGACTCTAGGTGGCCATATGTTTGTGTTTTGAATTCTCTTGGTTTAAGGCAGCTTAGGAGAAACTATTTCAGTCTGAAATCAAAACACAGGTTCATACCAGTACTGTAGGTCATTTAAAACGGTTTCATCTGGGCTGCACAGATTAGAGCAGGATCGAGCAAGGCTCCGACGAGGGAAAGACTCAAGCAAACATGGCTCTGCAGCTAATTTGGCACCGACATTGCCGGGGTTAGGGGTTTGATTTCCACAGATGCCACCCGTGCTGAAAATGTATGCCCTCATGGCACTGTAAAGTTCTTTGGGATCAAAGCAAATACTGAAGGGCGTATGTTAATACTGCTCACTGAAGAGGCTTAGTGCCAATTGTCTGTTTAACAATTTCCAGTGGGGTCATTCCTTAGCACAAAGGCTAATCTTCCTACAGCATTGTATAGCCATATTGGTACAGTTGCTGATACCATGTTGAGATTTGCCCTGGGATGGAACTAGCAAGCTGATGCATTTGTATTCATAGGGCAGCGACAGTATCTGCAGGGTTTGTCTTTATGTGGCCAATGTGCCAGGAGCAGCGGAGGACAACCAGATGCAGAGAATTACAAGTGGTGCTTAGACCACCGCCGAGGTATCAACATGTGTCATCCGGATAGACGTGTCAATTTAAGTGTGCCACATGCAATGTGTTGTGCCTTGAGCTGCACTCCCTGCATTAATTTCCTGTTGTCTGAGTTCAAAGTGTTTGTCACCCGGTGTCAGTCACATTGCCGCTTTCTCCCTCGCTGCTCCGGGACGCCTCTGTGCTCGCAGGAAATGTTGTTTTCCCTGAACGGTACACTGGGTCACTCGGTCGATGGTGCCAGAGGTCCGCTGGGGTCAGGACGGCTGACAGGGGTGCCCGCTGTCGCCGCTCCATGATGAAATGCTCAGCGGATTTCCGGCCGGACCCTGCTTTCTCCTGGAGGAAGGAGAGGTGGCGAGACGGACAGCGGGGGGAGGAGGAACGAGGTGATGGAGACGGAAGAGAGGGCAGAGGTACAAAGCAGTCAAGTTTAACAAAGTTTCTTCATTGCTGCTTGGCTTCTGTGACGATCAATACAGAGTGACCATGTGAAAGTGCAAGGCTGTTGGGCATATGTCCAGAATAAAACAAAGGTCCACTTGATTGAACCAGCACTGCAGATTAACCAGACCCCCTGTACATATTTGCCTGCAGGCATTAATCAACAGTGGATAGACTAATCTGAATAATAAACGAGGTGATTATACAGTATTGAAACGCTGCTCTTGTTCATGGCTCTTGGCATGAGTTCATTTACGAGCCACTTGTTGGGTGAAAGTGATATAACATCGCTGAATGGGAGGCACAATGATAAATCAGTGGGCAATCAATGTGTTTTATTTACTTTAAGTTGAGCACCTTGCGTAGAAGCGTGATTTGATTAATGGTTTAATTCGGATTCTGAAGTAAATCACAGATTGCTAAAAATAGCATTGAAGAACACCGTCTCATTATGTACTTTATAATGTGTTTCATTATTATTCATTTTGTATGTTAGCTTAATAAGGCAATGTAGCCAAATTGCTGTGTCATTAAATTTGGCTTTTTCACATCCAGCTCCTTAAGTGCATCTCTAAAAATTGATATTGAATATCCATGAAATTTAATATCTAATTATTTCAGGGGTTTGCTGTGTTGCATGTGGATTCAGACAATAACAAATCTCCTCTGACAGAATGTGCTATCAGCATCTCTGTGCCCGACAAGCTCTTTTGGATTAAAATTGCATGATGTATGAAATGTGTTTGTGACCAAACTGCCATGAGTCAAGGCCTGCCCCGGTCTCCAGTAGTCAGAAGTAAGACAATAGAATGAATGGATGCCAGGCATTTCTGATAAAAGAATATTTTTCTAACCATTATTATTCAATCTAATAACAACTGTTCTCCCGGGTAACCATTGAAAAATGCTGTATACCCAGCAGTCAGTGTTATAAGTCATTGTGTCTTGGCTTTACCCAACACTCCTCCCCGCAACACAGCTAATCTTTTAACACCCTAGGTAAGCTCATTCAGAGTAAGAGTAACAAACAGTAAATATAAATACAGTCTGATCACATACTCAGAACAATTAACTGTACTTTTAAAGCACAGCAGCTCAAAAAGTGGCATTCAATAATCTGGGAGTTTACAACACAAACATCAATCTGCCAGTATAAGAAAAAATACTGATTCGTAATGTCTTTGTAATTGGTGCTGATTTATAATCTGACACCTCTCAACGCTAGTTACTATTTGATGATGGAAATGATAATGAAAAGGTGTAATTTTAGCACATCCTGTAATTGTCCTCATGAATATATATTGGTTTGCTAGATTTTCCAGCATCTCAGATTTTCACCTTTGCATTTAATCAACACCCTCAGCTGCAACTCATTGTTGTTAAGCCACAACCCAGTAAAAACTGCTGACTTACCCTTTTATAGTAACACCCCATTTTTCTCCACACAAAAAATAACTTTTATAAAGAGTAAGCCGAATCTCTCAGCCGAGATTAAGTTGAAGGACTGAGACGTCATTTTCAAACTTCTTTGACGTCTCACGCTGACTGACAATGATCGTTATAAATCCGCCTCATGGGATTGCGGCGCTTGAAGTAATGGAGATAAGTTGTAATTGGGGTCATATACTCAGCGTTTAATTCCCCAGCCTTTACAATGACACGTACATGCTACCATGAGTCTGCCATCCCTGTGGCAGCTGCTCAGAGTCAATCTGGAGAATCCATTACATCACTTGGAAAAAGTTGACAACAGCCAGTTAACATTAGAACAGCCGCTCGGTGCGGCGCACACTTGCCTGTCGTAAAAATGTTTGCCTGTGAAAGAATTAGTAGGGATTAGGAAATTAATCTTGTAACAGTGCAAGCAGGTGACAGGGTGCTCCCACAACTCATTCCCCGAGAATTAAAACTGGTCATTTTGGAATTATAGAGGAATATGTAAGAGGCCCGTTTCAAGATTTGGTAAAGTTTCATTTAGACACCAGCGTGTCGCCGCCTGGGGTTCATGTACATGCAACAGCATGAGCTGTAATATATATATATAGTGTGTATATACTGTACATATCTATCTATCTATCTATATCTATCTATCTATCTATCTATCTATCTATCTATCTATACACACACACACACACACACACACATATATATAGATAGATAGATAGATAGATAGATAGATAGATAGATAGATAGATAGATAGATAGATAGATAGATAGATAGATAGATCGATCGATATAGATATAGTGTGACTCAACATGTCCATATTTGAAATGTGAAATTCATGACATCTCAATCAGGGGGAATGCAACACTGTATTGCCATTGTATTTTTTCAATACAAAAAGAAAAAGCAAATCTAGTGGAGCTTCAACAAAATGTCACTGTCTCCTGGCATTATTCTCTGGCATTTCTGAGTTTATCAAGCTGAAGATAATGTCCTCAACAACTCAATTTCCATTCTCTAGATCTATACAATACCGGTTAAAAAAAAAACAAAGATGTTTTTCCTTCTAATGCATCTGAAGCTGCTCTCTGTCACAAGCACGGCTCAGCAGGCCTGGCCTGACACTCGGCTGTGGAGCTTTTTCCCATGGCTACAGGATAGCTGATCAATGCAGAGGCTGCCTAATACTAATATGATTGCCGGCTCCCCACCAGATCACAATGTGGAACCGTCCTCATCTGTGTGTGTGTGTGTGTGTGTATGTGTGTGTGTGCCCGTGTTTGCCTGATGGAGGAGTCACAGAGCACAGATGAGCGGGGAGGATCGGGTCACTGTGAACCCACAGAGAAAAGTGGAGAGGGGAGCTCGTGTGGAATTGGAGTGTCATTGTGTTTCACCTTCATTAGTCAGAGTCATCACACATTCTCACCCGGCCTGAGTGTAGTTAACCACCTCAGCTGCTGCCTTGCATAATGACAAAGTGCAATAATGGGAGAACCAGGGTGACACCCGCCTTGGGAGGAGCCGACTGCTGGAGAACGTCTGCTTCCCGTCAGTCATTTATCAGCCATGTTACCACTGCCATCACAAATAACTCTGATTCTGCTTATTTTTTTATATTATAACTTGAACTGAAGGTTTAAGGCCAATGTACACTTGAAAAAAACAAAGAAATTGGAATGAAGTGGAAAGAAAGTTTGGCAGGTTTGTATGAACAAAAGAAAAATGTTTGCAGAAAAACAAAACAAAGCTTTGGCTTGGCTGCAGCGTGCACAGGCATACTGGCCAAACTAGCCAAATTCTTTTACACACGAGCTTGCCTGTGTGCAACTGGCTTAAAATATAAAGACCGGTTGTGTTGCATCTCTATTACCTTTATCGCTGATCAAATGGATTCTGCGTCCCCATATTCCTTCAGCTGCCTTTTGATGCGTTTTCACTGCAGCCGCTGTTGTTCTTGGAGTTTTGGTCACCATTATTTCAATTTTCCTGTTTAGGCGTTCATGCACCCCAATGACATGGAAAGTAAATAAATGAACAATATGAAGGCAAATGCACAATTTGTTTGCGGTGACTTTTTTTTATTTTTTTGCTGGTGTTTCATGTTTGAATTTGTTGAAAGTATACCATTTCCTTTACATAATAGCCATGAACATTGTGCACTAACATTGAGCCCAAGAATCCCATTCAAAATCTTTTTTTCTTTCTTTTCTTTTCTTTTCTTTTTTTTTTTTTCTAAAATCCTGCGGCTGACTCTTTGATGATACAAGGTTTCATCCCACCGCTGGATCATCTGTTTGGCTCCTGTGGCAAAAAATAGCAATGCCAGTGTGAATTTTCTTGATATCTATGATGGTGATATGAGAATATGCTTCATATGGATATGACATCATTATTAAAACGTGTCACTTTATTATGCCTGGACACATGATGAATATGAAGCTGTCACATAATATAATACATTTCCTCACTGACCAACATCAGCATGTCTCTGATGATTTCACACTGTTATATTACAAGGTGAAGAATGTCTCTCAAGAGTTTAGAAATAAAACTAGTAGAACAATAATGATTAAAAGCCAGTAAGATAAACATAAAAAGACATGAATGATGTAATGAATTAGAAAATGAAAGATCAAAACAGGCAAATACAAGAGGAATAAAATAAGCGCCAAGTCACTGAAACACACAGAAGCATGCCTGATGATGAGCTGCAAAACAGGAGCCTGTGTTTTTCCTTTTTGTGTATTTATTTATCCTTTTATGACAGACCATTTTATTGCTGCAGCTGTTGTTTTCCATGTCATTTGTATTAAGGCATGGGGAATCATCCTCCGCCATCATTGAAAACACTGACACCGCCGTGATTTATAATCCCTGTGAATAATTTGCAAAACATTCAATCTCTCCCTCTGAACAAGATAGACCGATATAAATTTGCTCATTTAAGGCTACCCATGGGACGTTTAGGATAAAAATTCTCTCAACACAGTCGCTGTAGGCTAAAGGCACGGTCGACTGCTCTGGGCTTGTCAGAGCATTGTCATTAGGAACACTGTTAACTTTATTAAAAAAAAAAAAGGAAAAAAAAAGAAAGAAAGAAAGAACGAAAAAAGAAGCCTTTCTGCAAGCCAAGCTATGTTTCTCACAGTTATACAAATAATTTCTCACTTGTATCAGTGCTAAATCATGAAACTGTAATAGGAAGTGTATTTCAAAATGACAAGAAAATGTTTGTGTGGACAGATATGCAGACCTCGTCCTCAGGCTGCTGGGTATGTTTTTCTTTATTTGTGTTGCTGCATAGATAAATCACTTGACACCTTTATAGTTTGTGTTATGGACTACAGAGAATTGCTTTTTCTGGAGGAATGCAGTACCTTTGTGTACATAACTGTGTACAAGTCAATTTATCACCAGACGGTAATTTAAGTAATTAGGGCAGTGATAAATCTGATTTTTTTAAAAGGTTCTGAGACAATTGGGCTATTGAAAATCAGCTGAAGTAATGCACTAAACAAAGCAAAGCAGGCTCTGGAGGGCTTGGATGCAGGCTAACCTTTGCCTTTCTGCATTCCTATCAAGTTTTACTATTGCAGCCATTAGGAATTATTACAATCTGTGCAGCTCCCGGCTTAGTTTCAGTTTACAGTTGAGGGAAATGAGTAAATGTTTCGGTTAGGTTTCTGCGCCGAGGCAGGATAGTACAGTATCAACTCGAGGTCAATTGTGGCCTTTTTCTCTTACCCTGTGTTTTTGAGGCAATTCGTAGATACAACAGTCCCAATCTCCTCTGAGGTATGCCCCAGATGAAACAAAGCATACACCTCAATAGGTCTCCATGGGACTGGGGGCTATCTGACAGTCTCTAGGAAGATTGACAAGTGAGCATTATTTTTCACAGGAAAGTGGCAGGCAGTCCCTCATGTGATATGGAGGCATGTGAAGGGCTGCTCTCTATCTTTCTCCTCCTCTGTCTTTCTTTTTTACACCTCTGCTATTCAAGCAGGCCTCTGAGCATTTAAATGATCAGAATTCTGCAACATGGCTGTCTGCCCCTGCGCTGTCAAATTTGGACGGATACGTTTCAGCAAGTGAGAGAGGTAGACATGTATGCTACACACACACTACACATGCCCATACACACACACACACACACACATGCACACGCGCACACACCCACTTGCCCGTGAGTCCAGAGTCACTTCTCTAGACAGGCAAACGCCTCTCGGCATAGCCGGCTGTTGAGCCGGGCTGAAAAGTGGAAAAATGTGCTCCTCAGTGGAGATGCAGTCAGTCATGAAGCTGTCCAAAACCAGCAGCTATCTGTTTAGTGAGTGACTAGAGGGCAAAAGGCCAGAATCTTTTTATTCAACTTTCATTCACTCGTCATCTGTGTATCTAAAGTGAATACCCTCTTACCATTTGGTAAGAGGCTAGGTTATTCAGGAAGCAGCCCTCACTGATGGAGGAAAGAATTACTCGCTATTTAAAAACAGCAATTCATGAATCCAGTTAGGTGACCCTCTTCAAACACAGCCATAGTTTGTTTTTTTTTATATATATCGTGATTTATTGCCCTTAGGATATTATTTGACACTGAAATGCATGATGTGACCTTTAAATGAAAAGAATTCCCAGCTAAACATGAATTTTTATGTGTAAGAAGATTGTAAGAAGGTTATTTGCAACCCTATTACCGATCCGTGTTGCACTGTAAACACTTTAGTTTGAATACACCTGCATTGTGTGCTGCAGTGGGTCAAGAAAAGAATAGAAAAAAAATAAATAAATACATAAATGCCCATAAGTCAAACTCTACAAGAACATATGTGACTATACCCAGAAATTAGATGGTCAGTTGTATCCTCAAACACAAATGTCCAATTATACACCACAGCCATATGACACGAAACAACCAAATATGTACATGGATCTTAACTGCTACCATTTGGATATTGCTGAGCACAGATGTCACTGTCAACACAGACTGATTACCGCTGATAAGAAAATAAATAAGCCACAGGCAGTCATTGTTAATGACAACACCATAACGTGCCTCTAGTGAGCTAGAGCTTGCCAATTTTCAGAAATAAAAAAAAAAAAACCACAATTTAGTCACCAAGCCTGGGTCTGTCTACTTGCCTGCCTGCTGGCACCAAGGGGAACATGCCTCCTTTGCTCGCTCTTATCAAAAGTCATTTGAATAAGACTTGTTTATGTTACTGTACTAAACAGTGGCATGCATAGGCACTCATTAGAAGTCGTGAATTACAGTCTGTCGACGCGATAAAGCAGACTATGTTGTGTAGGATTAGCATTGACAGCACTGCAGAGAGTTCGTTTGAATCAGCCATTGTGACGGGTCATCCATGTCACGCCCACAGAGTAGCAGCTGTCACCTTTCAGCATTCAAGCGTTTTAAGTGATGTGAACAAACAGGGGCGCCGCGAGTCTCCCCTCATTTTCAAAAGAGGGGAATTCGCCGAAACATGACAATACAAACAAATTCTGGAAGGCGCAGCTGATTTCTCTTACAGAGCCAATAAGCCCTGGGTTTTCTCAAGTCAGGGAGAGGAATGGAGAACGACTGTATCTGCCTGCCTGCTCCCATATACATCAGTCTCAACAGAAATGGCTTGTGAAAAGTAGATACGCTCACTGAGTTGGGGCGCTGCCAGCACTGATCGATCTGGAAATGTTATCGTTTGCGTGATTTATCCGGAGGTAGCTATTTTTGCCTGTTTTTTTTTTTTTCCTTTTCCCTTGTCTTTTTTAACTGGATTATGATGCTTAATGAAATCAGTAAGATTCTTCATATCTTGCATAGCTGAATGGGATTATAGCAAATATAACATGCATGTGGCATTTCAGTTCATTAAGTCATGTTGTTTTATCAGTCATTCTATCTCATGCATAATCATATAATTAGAATAATCAGGGTAACCACATGGAATCATTCATATTTCTTATATGTTGTAACAGAGTGGAGCTGTGGCAGCAAATAATCTAATGCCAAGGATGTGCGCCATGATTTGCTGCAAGCTTGTGTCAGGCAGTGAACTGACCCTGTCACCTGTACATGATGTTGGTAAATTGCCACAGACCCAACTCTCCCTATCTACAGTTGAAGCATTTGCTGGTCAGCAGAACATGTGTCTGCTTAGGCTGAGAGATGTCAGAACCCACTTCCCTCCCCCCCTTGCAAATGGACTGGAAAAATTGACATATTGGTCACAAATAGTTTCATCTGCCGGGGAAATCCAATATCCCCAGGATATCTCTGGGAATCAGCCGTTTCACTGTGTGCATGGGATTCTGAAGAGACCTTAGAGTCCTGCAACAGGATATGTGAGCATTATGATGGCTATGATACACAACATTGACATTCTGAAAACGGCCTGTTCTTTGGATTTTCACTGGGGTGAAATTGAACAAATCAAATATACTGTATCTAGACAGTGATCTAAATCCTCAGAGCCCTTTTCAAACTATTTGGATATGAGATGCATCGCTAACTTTCTGCAGAAGTACCTCCACATGTCATGCTGTTGACTTACAGCCTATTGAAGCTGTCTAAGGGGATTCGTTTTGTGGAAGGGTTCAATTATGCGGGCAAATTACCTTTCTTTAGAGGTTTGGAAGTTAAAATAACAGCGCGTTAATGGCTTGTGTATTTGTTCGACTTAAATAAACAAGGAATACATTTTCACACGTAAGCAGAATGCGACTTAGTTTTGGGTTTCAGATCCATCTTAATGGTCGTTGGCAGTGTTGAGGGTAGGAAACAGCTGTAGGCTCCCCATGTGTGCCTATCTAGCGAGCAAAGTGTCTGTGGGAAATACATTTAAACACAAAGGATTCTTTCACTGCTGGCTGGCAAAAACGTCCTTCACAGAGCCTAATTCACAGATAGCCCACGAAGGAAACAACGTCGGACATGACTAATCTCCTAATTCTCAGACAAATAGATAACATGCAGCATACAGAGGAATAAGGGGGATGGAATACAAAGGCGCTCCAACAGCAACAACTGTTGCACAGATGGAAACTGTAATTGTCTTTTTTTTTTTTTTTTGCTTTACCTTCAGTGAAAGGTCAAATGACATCAAAAGCCAAATTCATGGTCTGTCCAAAACACAGTAAAGCCTTTTTGGACAAGGTTGCCGAATATAGGATGTTTTACAGATGTAAGACAGAGGAAACCAGTGGCTGTGATACGATGACTAAACTTTAGGAAAAAAGGTAAATAAGCAAAGACCTCAATACATAATACAATCCTGTGAGCTTTTTTTCCACACATTGTACACTCCCTTGTTAGAAGAAGATCAAAGACCTGGCACTAATTAATATTGTGTTCAGGACTGTACTTAAACTGGATGAAAGGCTTAGTGATTAGGAATTATCCTTGTTCCAACTGGCAAGGAGATGGAAGCACATTCAAAATTTGGTGAACAGACATGTTTTCTGGTACAGAATGCATGTTTGTCTCGTGCTTCATTTAAGAGGAGCTGTTTGAAGGTAAAAAAAAAGGAGAGCTGCATTAGGGATGTGATTCCATGGGTTAACATAAGATAAAGATACTAGTGCATTGAATCAATGATGAATATTGAATATTGTCTTGCATCAGCGTTTGAGGGAATGTTAAATCGCTGCACAGTTTAAAAAAAAAAAAAAAAAGAGAATAACATTCTTTTACATTTTAGGCCTTTTGGCGACGCTCCTATCGACAGTAGAGAGACTTAACAATGACTGACCAGGTAGGGGGTTCCATGCTTTTTGCTCAAGGGCATGTCGGCAGATGATGGCCTGTTGTGGAGATCCATCACAGTCTCCAAAACAACTGTCTGAACTCTGAAACACAGATTACGCACTGTAGACAGAAGCACTGTGGGGATTACATTCCTTCATGATCAAAGGGATTATGTGGCAATGGCATAAACTGGAAAGCACAAGTGATGGAGGGAGAGGAGAGAGAGAACAAAGAGCGGAGGAGGAGGGGGCGTGGCAGAGCAAGAGCAGACACGTGTGTAAGGCAGGTAGGCTTACAAAGCTTTGACAGGGAGAGTTAGGTGTGGCCCTTCAAGCCTCAGCCACTACAGCCCCAAAACTCTGGTTAAAGGATATGTTTGGTATTTTTCAACCCAGACTGTATTATTATGTCAATTCCCATCCAGGATCATACAACCTCACTGCTATCTTTAGTGACAAGAAACTTACCACTTCACTTTGGCTTATTGCTAGCCGTCAACACAATCCGATCAGGCAATTGTTCTCAGCCTCTCAAAAACTTTTATAAATGGACTTTTGGAAACTCACAGCGTGGTAAAATACATCTTGAAATTGCCCTCCAAAAAAGGCACATTAGATTAGATTAGTATGGAGGCCCCCTGGGGTCAGCTGAGAAAAAAAACAAAGATCCATGTGTAAATCTGTACTCTCTGTTTAGAAATCTGTTTGTGCAGATTCCTAATTCGAGGGCACGGATTATGAATCCGAGATCATAGTTTATAAACCGTGTGGACAGATTTCTAAACGGAGAGTACAGATTTACTCATGGATCTTTTTTTCTCAACTGATCCCAGGGGGACTCCGCATATTTGCTTTTATTGTCTTTTAAGAGAAATTTGTCTTTACTCATAAAATATTGCACATTCCCCTAAACTACCTGAATGCATATACATGGAAATATTGCACATTCCCCTAAATAATTGAATAGATATACAACAGTTGAATAAGATATATATAAAATTGAATCAAGGTCACAAGATTTGAAGGCAAATGTCAACACTCTGCCACTGCAACTTATTTTCCACTGCAATATTTTAATATCAAACTACTGCCTGTTTCTGGTTGTGTAATCCATGTAATCCTTTCATGGTGGAGAAAAATAAGTGGATTTTGAGATCAAACTTCACCTTTTGGTTATAGGATTGTCTCTCTAACTATTAGCTCACCCTGTCACACCCACACAGCTACCTATGTACACAGCCAGTGAGCACAGCTATGCAGCGAAACACCATAAAATAATGTTTAGGCTCAGTGCAGTAGAGTTTTCTCCACTCTTCAGGCTATGTGGAATTGACTTTCTATAAAACCATGCTGTAAGAAGACACACATTTCTCTGTCTTTATCATCCTCTGAGCAATGCGCTTATAGGCTGACGTGCTTGGCAAGAACCAACGGAAACAGAAAAAACAAAAAACTCATGACAGTGTGTTAACCCCTTTTGTTTGTATGTATAGCATCAGTCCATTCAGAACTGGGAAACACTACCCAGTCACATGCATGGATGCAAACATATTTGATATATCAGCACTTTCAGAATTAAAGCCATGGCTCCACAGCTCTCTCTCTCTCTCTCTCTCTCGCTCTCTGTTTCCTCTTTGTCTCACTTCCTCCTTTTCTCTCTCTCCACTTCTCTTTCTTTCTCTCTCTCTCTCTCCCATGTCTCTCTCTGCATGTGTGATATGTCAAAGTCTTATTTCCATGTCCTGGCGCCACTTATACTCAAGGCAAACACAGGGCGGTATGTGTTGATGATTGTCAGCAGTGGCCATTTATCATCTGTCAAGCCTCTGTCCTCTGAGGAGGTAAATACACCCAGTGAATTATGGTTGTTTTAGTCTGCAGGCAGAATCCCACATGACAGCCAGCAGAAGGCCGTGACAAAATCGTTTATGAGGAAATGGTTTATCATGGCCATGGTAAACATTGTCCATCACACATGAGAAGAGCAATGGATCTATGACTTTGATGGGGGGAAACTTGAATTGGAAGCATTTCGAAGCTGAGTTGGAGGCATGAAAAATGTAATTCAATGTGATGGAAAAAACAACATAATCATCGTGTATTTTTGTGTCTCATTTGTTCTATGTTGGATCCATTCATGTGTGTGAATATTGGTGTATTTGTCTTGAAGATAAGGGCCGAATGGAGAAGAAATTATTACTCCTATCACTGAGTTGTATTTTGCTCGTCAAAGGGAGAACTATTTGTAAAAATTCCTTTCCTTTTCAGGTTCTCCAACTCTAGTATGCATGGAGTTTCCATTTTATTTCTGTGAAAAATGAATTAGTTTTGCAACACCTAACATCCAAACATTTTTTCACAATTTTTGTTTGTATTTTATTCCATTATTTACCTGTGATTAGCATATTGTAATTTTTAGACACTTATGGAAATGTTTTACAAGGATAAACTTTAAGCATCCTCTTGCATGTGTCCATTTGTATGTGCAGAGCCTTGAACTTTTCCAAACAAACTCCTCAGTCTGATTACAAAGTTTGTGCACGTCACAGTGCAACTTACTGTACATAAACATACCAGCATGTACAGCAGCTTACTGTATATAAGCCTGAGGAGCGATTTTTTTTTTCCTCCACCAGAGGCTTGGGAAGCAGAGACCTGAACAATGATCCATTCTGTTTCTCCAAAAAGTAAGCAACATTCCTGGTGGAAGGTCTTTGAGCAGTTCAGCCATTTGGACTGCCTATGGAAAGATGGGGGAGAGCGGGGCAGCGGGGCCAGCTCCACACCCCGTCCAGTGAAACAGGCCAGTCATTAACAGATTCGACCCCTCGTTTCAGCGGAAAGTGCTGGCCGGTGCTGCATTTCTCTAAGAGCCCTCAGGCAGTCCCAGCGGGCGGCCCCCAACATATGGAGAAATATACGCTCCTGAAAGCAATAAGTTACGACGACGACAGGACTCTCAGAAAGCACTTAATACTACATGAGTGTCGTGGGGTGTGGTTAATGATAACGCTTCACGTTTCGGGTTTCCAGTTATAAAATCAATAGGGTGTTGAGGATAGGTCATTAGGGATTTGCAGTTGTCAAATTCTGTAATCTGCTAAGTCAAAGGAAAGGCCAAAGCCGAAGTTGAACCCTTAAATTGTTGCCAGCAGCCAATCTGTATGCACGCAGGTGCTTGTCATGCTAAGACACAATATGGGCCAGTCTGACATCCAGCCAGGCTACAGTGAGGGTTGCTCATCAGTCATCCTAAAGCACAAAGCCATTTCCCTGATAAAAAGCTCTGTGAAATGACAAGACCTTGATAGGTTTTGTCCTGATCTCCCGTTAGGCACCGATTCAAAATATCTGGGCTTGGATCCAGTGGCTTAAAAATAATGACTCTCTCCTGTGGCCCCTCCCTCACTCACCCAGTCATTTGCCCTCACAAGTCTAACAGGACTTACAGTGGTGCCATTTGCATTGGGAATACCGTGAAAGTCGCCCATTTCTGTTCCGACAGTCCCCTAATAACGTGTTGAAAATTGCTGCGCACACTGTCAAAGTCTTGAAATGATATTTCAGATGAAGGGATCATTAATGACGGTGGAAGCTAATCAGGAGATGACCCGTAAATGTCCAGATATAGGAAGGAGTGTCTGCTTTTGCTAACAGCAACTGGTGTATTCAGGCGTTTCCATCGAACCACTTTATATTCCATTTGGAGAATAGGGCCACTCATGCATTAAAGAATATCTTGTTACAATTGTTATTGAAGTGTCTCCACTGAGAATTGCAACAGCCTAAATTGAAAATTAAAAATAATTTCCCCACTAATGGAAGCCATTATATTGTCAACCATGTGTCAGGATTGTTTATAATTTCCCCTTCGTATGAGGTTTCATTAATTTTTTGACAGAATGACAAGGCATACCTGAAAGTGTTACAGACCATTTCACTCAATTTAATACACCTTTTTATTCTTTTTGCCACCTTAATTATTTACAATAAAACGTCTGGTAAGATACACTTCATGTCATATAGTGTCATCCCGACCAAGACGACATCGTTTGGACTGTACTGTCCTCATAAGCAAGCACACTAAGCACACTAACACACACACACACACACACACACACACACACACACACACACAAATACAAAAAGTAAAAGTGAAACGTAGATGGTACATTCACATTCACCTTTGTTACACTAGTTTAATTTATTTTTTCCCTTAAATAAATGTTTCCTTGAGGAAGAAGCACAGGGTGAATTTGCATTTGCATTTGATTAGCTTTCTGGTTTCACTTGGGAAATGGCTAGCTAGCTGGGTTATTAGCATTACATCAGGCTTTTTAACCCTGAGGTCTGCGTTGCCATCTTGAGTAGGCAAATATTGAGCATTTGTCCACTGTGCTTTTAGGTTTGGGTTTGATTACCTAATTTGCCTTAAATACCGTATGAACAATAAAAGAAGGAAAAGCACAATAAGGGGGAAAAGGATGTTTAAGGGAGATGGAGCAATGAAGCCCATTAAGACCATCAAGAAACTAATTCACGAGCCAAGAGCTATGCAACCAAATGGGTGTTTTTGGGATATTCACTGGCACAAAGTATGATCACGACAGCCAAGTTTCGGTTGCACTGCTGATGGAATGATGTTGACAACTGTTTGCAGAGGGTGTTGCCATGGGATTGAGCACATTGAGCACAGCAGTGTGATAGAGAGAGGAGAGGGAACAAAGAGTGAGGGTGGAGGAGGCACGGCAGAGCAGGAGCAGACAGGTATGTAGGACAGGTGAGACCTGGAGATGAGGTGTGGTGTGGTTCCTGGCTGAGGTTCCCGAAACTCAGCTGAAATGATTCCCCAAAATAAGAGCATAGATAGGTGGGAACCATTGATCGCAACCATAAAACCCACAAATTGGCTCATAATTTATTTATTTATTCCTGTAATTGCTGAATTTCTCCTTCGGGGGATCAATGAAGACAACTCTTACTCTTAACTCTTACTTACTCTTAAAACAAAATCAAAACTGCTGTACTATGTAATATACATTTGAGCATTTCTATTCGATTTATGCCCAGTTGATGATTAAAAATTGTCTATCAAAGAACCTGGGAGAATTGCCTTGTACACCACAGGTTGATGGAAGGTGTCGATTTGTGTGATATACAGTAGTAGCCATTTTACACTCAGTGGCCACTTACAGTCGCTTTTAGTACAATACTCTTGCATTTATCCTGTGGTGAAGCCTAAGGCGAATCTTTCTTGAACATTAAACAGCAAATCTAAAGCCCGTACATATATGTAATTTGTTAACAAAAGCAAAGCAGCAGAACGACCATAAAAGAGAAACTTTATACAACTGCTACATCTACACCGTGCCATAATATTAAATATTGAGAGAACTCGCAGTTTGTTTATTGCTTGACATTTCAATATTGCAAACAAATCGTGATACCAATCTTCCACCTCTAAAAACGCTCTCAAAGTTCATTCTATAGTCGATTCAATACTGCACTGACTGTAAGGCTCCACTATGAAGCCAGTGCTTTTTTTCATACTCTTTGAGGGGCAGCATCTTTTTAAGGTGTGTATTCATCACTTGGGGATTGGTACATAGCTTCAGCATTTATCAGTTTTCCTACTAAGCATTTGGATAAACAATATAAGTCTGTTTTGTAAACTTTTTGAACAGCCAATGCACAAGTACTTGTAAATTCAATGTATATCCCTCCAAGTATGAATATTATACATCCCCTGAGAGGAAAGAAACTTTTGTGTCTTTAGGTAATATCTGATACTGAAAATATCACTCATAAACTTTCAGATTTCAGTTGTTAACATTCCTGCCACTTGTAATGTCATGGCACAAAAGGAAGTAGAAGATAAACAACTTGCCAACTCAACTCAGTGTGATTTTCATATCACAAATGGCGCTGTTTGGTGCTGTTTGGTTTAAGCTCTTGGGTTAGTCAAGCACTAATCAAGGCAGTTATACAGGAATCCATTATGATTCAAAGTTTATTTTTGGACATTTCATTTGATGGTATGAATTTGGAGTGTAGTATATGAAGCGCCAAGAGATTGACAGAGGGAGTATGTGGATGCTCATCGTGCAATCAAAGGTTTTTCATCAGTCTCCTCTCTGTAAACATTGGCATCCTTAAGCAAACCACACTCTGATTACGAGAAGTCCTCAGTTTTTTTGCAAAGACTTTCAACTTTTGCCAAAAGTTTCAGAATGATCAAGACAGGCATTTTGTTTTCTCTCTCTATCTTGATAGATCTTCATCAGTTGATAAATTAAGTTAGGTAATACCTCTGAGATGATCAAACCTTGACGTGCTTTGTAATCATTGCTCAGTGATGTAGAAGTCGTGTTGTGGAGTGGCGATGCCAAAGTATGACTGATTTTGCAGCTTCTCTGTTTCCTAAACAAGGTCACGGTACAGGGTTTTCTGTGCTTTGATTTTATTCCCTGCTTCTATCTTGTGGTTGTTGTATATTGTACTTAAATTCTGAGCTGCAAACCCAATATGAGCTTATATCACACAGCACACATGCTTTATCTACAATAGCGTAGATAACTCTAGTGTGTGTGTAGCTGACACCAACAACTCTGGTGAATAATATAGAAACTATTCAGGCTAAATTGCCAAAGTCATGACCAAACATGACTACAAGCAGTTTGACATCAACCCCATCACTCCCTGAGAAACCAACAACTAATATGAACTTTGACTATGCGAGCTTTCACAAGTTGTCAGCCTCTCTCCTTGCACAGACATCCAACAGGCTTCTGTGGTATGAATAAAAACATCTCCATTAGCAGAAAAAGCCAGAATTTCAACATCTTAAACTTGCCTTGGAACCATTTGGAAATTGATACAATTGTTCAGAAAATCAATACCTTTTTTATATAAATACATGGAAAATCTCTTTGTAATTGCAGCAAATTGCATAGAAGACCTGTGAATGTGTGTGCAATAAATTTTCAAGCATACTTTGCTTTTATCATTAATGTTGGCAAGATAGAAGCCCCCTCTCTTTGAACGCTATACTTCAGTTTCAATCTTCACTGCACCTGAAGAACAGAAGAAAAATGACATGAAACCAGATGAAAGGCTGCCTAATCTGGAAAGTTGAGTGTCTTTGTCTGTCAAGGCCTTTTCAGTGAAAGCCCAGAGTTCTGCTAAAAGTTTACTGTTTTAAGAGTTAGATCCATTTGGCTGCGCTCCTCTCAGCAAGGATGATCTAACTTGCAAAGCATGCATTTTCGCTTTACTTGTTGAAGCCAAAAACGCAGAAATTCCTTTTTGCTTGGAAGCACAAGGCATCATTCTTAAATATGCACACCTTTACAAAACAAGAAAACTGTCATGTATAAGATTGAATCTGGAGAGATGAGTGTCTTTATCAGTCAAGGCCTTGTTGATGAAAGCCCGAGGCTTGGCTAAGAAGTTTGCCATCAAAGTGTCAGGGCCATCTGGCTGGTGAGGGCGATCGAACCTGCAGGACTGGGCCCCTGCCAGCACTGCTCCAGGGAGGGCTCAGAACAAATGGGTGCAGGAAACCCAGGCACAGGATTTATAGTCCAGAATGCAGGGAGCCTGGTCAACTGTAAGAGAAATAAGAAGACAGATTTTTTTCATCCATTTATGAAGAGGTAGCATGGCTGTGTTGTCAGCAGAAATTGGTGAAGATCTGCCAAGCTGCTGTTCTTTGCTGAGAAATGTGCACATAAAGTGACCAGCAGTGATCATAGATCACTGATTGTTTAAACACTCTGGCATGAAGTTGCTCTTTCGCCGGGCTCAAAACTGATCAGAGTGGCTCAAAGATTTTACCCTAATGCTTGTGTTTTCTTTTAGATTTGTTCAGTTTCCACGGTGATGAGATAACTGACACCCACTGGCTTCACTGCACACTAAAAACCGCCAGTTTTTTTCTGCAAAATTCAAGAGCAAATGTTTTGACACAAGATCATTTATTTTGTACGTTTGTGTTAAGATTATGTACTATTCAAGCGTGAGAATGGTAAAACTTTATTGAAATTTGAGCCATCCCCATAATACATACTGGCTATTGTTTAGTCATGCCAACCCACTAATCTGTTGTATTTACACAGCTAGTGTCATTGTCCACATTTCTTCATCCAGTTTCATTTTGTCTTAAGCAGGACGCCAGAATCGTTTCAATTGCCAGTTCCTTTGTGTGTTTTTGATCACAGGAATAAATGAATGTAAAATTACCCATTCCCCATATGCCAGGACAAATCAGATGAAGAGAGGAGGGGTAAAAGAACATTAAAACCATCACCTTACTAAAACAAAATTATTCATTTAAATTGTGGTGAGCAGTTCAATCATTTGGCACATGAAATGTAAACATGTTTTTTCAAACACTTTCCTCAGAAATGTTTAATGTTACATAAATGGATATACTGATGCTGGGCATAAGATCACTTTCATTGTCTTACTTAAATAGCCGTCAGGAGCCTCAACAGTGAACCATTTGAGATGTATGTCTCCCTCTGGAAAATATAAATCCAACTGAGATGACTGATGACTGCGGCTGCTGCTGAAGCCGGCCAGAAATGCCCTTCTTGGTTAAACCCAGTGCTGCATCCCTTTGTTTGCAAAAGCAAAGGTTTTGTAACCAAGTGCAGTGGAGCAGTGAAGATAGATTGTTCCTATCTTACAAATTCATTTATCTCTTCATCCATTTATTTATTAAATTCCTTATCTACAAAGGGGCATTATGCCACTTTGCACAGCCAGTGCGTGTTTTCACATTGCTGATGCCCATCACCTCCGCCAAGAATTTACCCTCAATTCAACTCATCATCGTCTGGGTGCAAAATGGAAACAAACTGTTCTTATACACAGTGTCAAAGCTCTGTTTAATCAGCTGTGGCATCTCTGACACAGAATATACAGTGAGTTGCATGTGGATCTTTAAATCCTCTAAACAAAACTTAAAGATGCCATATTGTATGTATGTATATATAGATATAGATAGATATAGATATATATGTAAGGATGTATAATCTAGACATTGTCAAATTTTCTTTTTGTTTGAGGGGTTGAATTAAGCATTCACAGATACACCAAGAAGTATATACTTTTTTTTTAAGGCAGTTTCAGACTAACTCCAGTCAACACATCACAACTGAACGTGGTCTTGATTGGCTTCACTTTTTAAACGATTACTGAAATCCCTCCAATCAGGCCGTGTGCAGCGCTGGCCCTGGCACGCCCACTGGAGAGCCTCCAATCCGCAGGTTTACCTCATGTGAATTATAGGAGCTGATGTACTCAGAGTGCAATATTGTGACTGTTCTGCCTATGAGGACTTTGTCTTCCAATTCATTCAATTTAACTACATTTATTTGCTTAACACCATGAAGAATATTATTCTCATCCTTCTCAGTCATACTGTATATTTGATTAAAAAATTATATGGCCCCCTTTAACATGCATAATTAAATAAAAATAAAAAAGAAGAAATAAAATAAAATGAAATAGAGGAGCTTACTATGTGAGTGAAAACACAGATATTCCTCTCCCTCAACCTTGGAAACTTGCCAGTCTTGACTTGAAATGAGACAGACAGCAGTGAACTATATTTCCAGATGTTAAGTTAGGAGAAATAATTATTTGTGATCCATAAAGGTGTCAAAGAACTGATATTTGATTAAATGCATTAGGTTTGATGGAGTGCTATACTGGCTCTTGAGGGAAACTGATGAACTGCATTAACAGAAGTCTAACACCGTGCTCCTCATAAATAACTGAAAATCAACCAACAGTTCTACTTCAGAAAACATACAAACAAATGGAAAATCCTCCCTTGAACCTTCCTTATTCCCATTGTGACTTAGTAGAATAAGGAGGCTTAATCTAGTAGAAAAGAAAGCTTTGTACAATTTGAGGGGATTATACTTATTTTGTTTAACACAGGGTTTAACTTTGACTTAGGCAGAGGATTAATGCAGCACATTTATCTGATACTTGTTAGTCCAACATTTTCCTCCCTGTTATTACAGACAATTTTGTCTGATTGGATTGTCTGGTGTGTCTTTTAACACCGTGGCTGTCACATGGTTTCTGACATTTTCTAAAGCTTTTTTTTTTGTTATCTAATTATCCTCTCATTTATCGTGAGAGCTGCTCTACTTGGAAAAGTATTTTGGGCCACCTTGGTAGACCACTAGGCACAGCTTTAAAGGAAACGTTGACTGCTATTTCTATGATCAGTCCCAGAATATCCACTCAGCCAGCCTCCAGTTATGCAGTTTCCAGCCTCAATTGGAAGTGCATTTAAAACAGATAATGGTCCATGGCCATCTAGCCAGGAAGTCCTGCAAGTGTTGCTTGAAAGAGGGTTTAACAGTGCAGAGTCAGTTTGCAGTGTGGAAATGTGGCAGATTAAAGGAATATCTCAAACAGATGTTTACTTTATTGTTCACATCTGTATGATGTAATATCAGGCATCCCTGTGCGCTGAAAGAGACGTGTTGCCATGCCTGGTAATACTTCAGCCTGCTACCTCTGGAGCAACATGTGCGCACAAACCGGCCTGGGATGAATCCCACTGAGTTTTTCTGCTTCCCTGTGTCTCCTCAACTCTGTCATCCTCGTGGCTTAATTTCAACTGCCGGGGCGGACAGAAACAGATGCAAAAGGAGAGTGAACACTCTGCCCACTCGCCTTAAAAAAAAAAAAAAAAAAAAAAGCTGTGCCTCACCCACTTAAACAAAATGGAGGGTGTGAAAAAAAGTGCATTAATGACTTGTTAAGTATGGCTTAAAGTGGAACAGACATATGCTCTCCCTCTTACCATTTTTTTTCTTGAACCAGGGAACGGATTCTTCATTAAATGCTAGTTTTAATATTCTGTACTTCAGTTATTGAAACAGATAAAAGAAGAAATGTCTTCCTTACATTGTATTTCTTTGCTAACACCGAGTAAAACACTTTCTAATGGCAATTACCTGTAAAATAATGTTGATACATGCTATGTTCTACCTCTTTGAAATTGTAGCAATCAAAATGATTATCAGCTGAATACCCTGGAATGATTCTTCAGCATTGTGTTTCCTGCGATGGTGGAAAAAGTACACATCCTTACATAAAATAAATATATCTGACAAAAAATGCCCAATTCTGCAAAAAAAATAATTCTACTTAAAATGTAAAAAAAAACTGCGATATTTTCTAATATTTGAATGCTCTAATAAAATGTAATTACCTCAAAACTTTACTTAAGTATAACAATTGAGTAGAAATACTTAATTTTTACCCTCCACCCGCGTGTCACTGTGACACTATCACAGCGTCCAGTGCTCTGCATCAGGTACGCTTCATAAAAAATTCAAAACACTTTCCCAGGCAATTGTAGCCCGAGGCTCTCAAGGTTTATCTTTGTAACAATTTGATAATACTGGTCACACTGCATTGTGTGTCCTTGAGCGGAAACAAGGACAAGAGATTCCTATTTCCTAGGTCCGTATATACCCACAGCAAGAAAAAAAAAAAGCTAGTTGTGGAAAGTCGCTGCTGTTGTTTGAGTGACAAGGTTGACAATGCTCAGAGTGCATTATTAAATACCACTTTTGAAGCATGTGAAGCAGCAATGGAACTGGAATTTTTTTTAAATAGCAAGTATACTGAAACAACAATAGTGGTATTTAATACAATCATCTGCTATCCAGGATACAGGGGAAATGATTCATACCACCATTATGCAGTGCAATGAAATGTTATTGGATATATGAAATTCTAATATGTGTGCATAATATTTAATAGTCTCGGCATTGTAGCCTATTTATTGTGTTTGTGTGCACATAATGATCCCGCAGTTAACCCTTTCACCATCACCTACTGTACCTGTGATCAAGGTAACTGATGACTTGCTATATCCACTAAGTAAGCAGCTTAGGGAGAAGTGTGTGTGCACGCACTACAGCAGCTGTAATCTACTTACCAATCATAAACTGGATTAATCTTCACTGGGATATACATAACGAAAAGCAAAATAAATCACGGCGCAGCTTGGTGGAAAAAATCCTAAAAATCTGTATTTTTTTTGTATCTTTGAGGCTTGTTATACTTAAGAAATGAAGAAAAAATATTTCATGTACCCTTTTCCACCCTGTCTCAATCTACCTCTTTGACTTATAGTTCACTTTGCTCCACTCTTGTTAAAAAATAAACTTTCCTTTCTGTTTCATATTTATTTATCTATTAAACACCAGTCTTCTAGGGATACAGAATTATTTGCGACACCTATTTTCTGGGTGGTCTGGCTCTAACTCTTTTTCTCCTTACTTTTAATGGATTGTAAAGAAGATGGACCAGGAATTTAAGTTTATTTTACTGTTGCATTCATTGCACAGTATACAACTGTTATATACCTAACAAATGTGCTTTTCTGCTCAAAATAACAAATCATCTTATTTTGCTGTGTGTGTGTGCGTATGTGTGTGTGTGTGTGTGTGTGTGTGTGTGTGTGTTATTATCACTCCAAGAAATTTTGTGGCATTTCAATCAATATTTCTATCTAAGAGCATCTTGTTATTTTTGCAATATTTTTGGACGGTCAAATAAACATAGGGCCTCTTTTTGGCCAATTAATTCAATTTTGGAAATGCGAGAAATGCTTAACAACACATTATTACACAAAATTTCCCCAAAATTGTGCACAGTGGACAAATGGACAGATGTACAGATGGATGGACAGATGAATAAAGCCCACAGTCTCTCTGCCAGTTGCATTGTGGGAAACAATTAAAAATAGCTCAAGATGTGCATGGTCCTGAGCTGGAAACACAAGCTAATTGGAATCATGACATCTTTTATAAGAGTGTGTCTTCCCAAGACCAGGGGTGACCGAAGTCCACTTTTCTCCAAAGTAACTTTTCAACAACTCGGGTCGAAGATGGCAGAAGTTCCAGTTAACAGTAGGTGTTATCTACTGTACTTTATCTAGCAATATCTATTTATCTGCCCAGAGTGCAGTGCCAGAAAATCGATGTGGCTGAGAGCAGTTGTGAGGGGTTGATCGCCTTACGTCGACCGGAGCCATGTTCTCAATCAATGAGTTTGATGTTGGTTCAGTTGCTGGGAGGGATTGATTGGGAGAAGATGTAATTGGTCTCATTTGACACTGTAGCGGGTTGCATTCAGAGAACTGGACTGGGGAACTGCAGTGCAGAAGTGGATCATGTGTGCACTTGTGTCCTGGAGAACAGAACACAATCTTCCACTTGACTGAAGGACAGACTTTAGTGCTTCATGTCTTTCATCATTTGCCTTTTATTTTTTTCCTCACTTCTCAGATTTGCTGCAGCCTCGTATCGCATCAGCACATGCATGACTTGCATGATACCTGCACTGCCGTGTGTAAGCATTCGAGATTCATATTTGAACAGACAATTAGAGCAGAATTCTTTATCATTTTCAAATAACAAGAAAAATCTACTTCACGATGCTTTCTTAATAAATTTTTAATTAGTGAAGCTTTTCTAGAATGAGAAGAATGTGTTGTCTTTGAAGAATCCAGTGCCTTTGCTGGATATTTTGATCATATGCCTAAATATAAGAAAATCAGAATTCCTGGCAATATAACCAGTATAAATAATAAATGTTGAACCAGTATAAATGACAGAATATTAGAAACCACTCTTCAGAAGGGTTTGTGATATTTAAAAAAACAAAAAAACAAAAAAAACCAAACAGCCTTGATTTTGTCCTTTGTATTAATTTTGCGACATGAAAACTCGTACCTAATGGCTATATAGGTCAGGTCAGTGAGTTAAATGATGGGTTCTGAGAGGGCAGAGTAATTATGATAGTGGCTGCTGCTGGACTAATGTGAATTTGGACCTTTATTGGAAAACTGTCTCTAACTTCACAAAAAAAACCCACGCACTTTACTTGAAAAAGCTTCCTTTTTCAAGCAAAGCAAATCAGAGTGGAGAGTCAAGGTGGATTATATATGAAAGGATTGAGATGCAATTAACCTCCCGCAGCAACATTAGCCTGACTTTACAGAAATTATTAACACAACAACTTAGTAAATGAAGGGCTGTTTTTAACCCACGTCCCAACAAATAATGTGACAGCAGAAGTTAAACATTCATAAATCTACACAAAATACAGCCTGACAATTTTTTTGAAACCTTCAAAGACAAATGATTTGGGTTTTACATTGGGGTTTTCAGTGTAGTTCCCTGGATCTTGGAAGTGAATTTTGTGTAGGTGAATTGGCCTTTGTAGGAGTGTTCTTGAAATGTCTCTATTTTTTTTGTGCTTTGAGTGCAAATTCTACAATGGCTTGGTAATTTTCTTTCTAATTCCCTCTGTCCTCAGGCAAAGAATGTTTGTACGTGCGTAGCCATCTCACTCTCCCTGGCTCTCTCTCTCTCACATACAAACAACTCTTTCTTTTCTCTCTCTCTCTCTGTGCACATATCCAGCTAATTAAACAAAGCACACTATTTGATTAAACAAGTAAATTGTGCTAGTCTGTGTTTGCGATAATTAGGATAACCCTGAGTTTCCTTAAGAACATTAACCGTGATGGATGTCTCAGCCTTAAGTTGGAATGGCTGTGCCTTGGTGGCACATGAGACTAAGAGCTCCTATTGTGACACAAAGAGACACAACTGAGATAGAATCTGTTTAATAATTTGAGATGAACGGGCACAGATGGCCCATTAATGCCACTTTGTGGAGATCAGCGTTTTAAACAGTGTATGTGCACAATAATCAACTACTTTAGGTTGGGTCGGCCTTCTCAGGACTTACCAATAGTATTAAGGCAAAAGAAGAAGAAGAGAGGATTAGTGAACCTTTGAGTCTTGCCCTCATTAACGGGGTTTTACAAATGGCTTACAGTAGCGGACATGTGCTGTATAGTGCAGAGAAGCCTTTAATTTACACCGGGAGAAGAGAGA
>OMKZ01021028.1:0-34966 GCA_900302535.1 Neoniphon sammara | reverse complement strand
AAAAAGCTAATGTGTATCAAGAAAAAAAAAAAAAAAAAAAAAGGATATTTAAGAATTTTTGACATCACACTTTGGCTTAGCTGAGGAGAAATGAATTTACACAAAACATTTTTACAGCCCATACCCAGTTTGGAGAAGTTGTGGTTTCTAACTTTGCTGTAATGTCAGACTTAATGGATCCCAGTGGGCTCACTCAAATCCTGGTAGTGGACAGAATAGTCTTCTAAGCAATGCATATGTCGAGTGGTCGGTCATTTCTACCGTTGCAGGGCATGAATTAATGAATAAAGCACTGCAGTCTCTACAAATGGCCAGCCATCCCACGCCAAAGTTGTTTACAGAAGATTCTTCTGTCTGCATTTGGGGAAATTAAGAATCATAGCCTTGTTGAGCTCTTTTAATAATGTCAGTTTTGGGGGGAAAAAAAATCTGAAAATGAACTTTTTCAAATCGTAAACTTTGGCCATTAAAATTGTCTGCATGGGAACTCTGACTCCCACTTAGTATTAAAAACAAAGCAAAAGATCAGTATGACTGAACAAATCAACCTTTGCCCCAGGTAAAGACCTTTTATCACAGCAGCCATTGTGACAGGATTTAAGGTCGACAGCAATTAAGGTTCCATTTAAGTGTAGCAGAGTCTTTCCAGTGAGCCAGCATGAACAATAGCAGGACCCTGGCTCTGTTAGACCTAAATGGAACTGAACCTTCATTAATGCCATTAGTAACACCTGTGTTTACCCTATATCATGTCAAAATGGTTGCTGTGAAAAAGGTCTATTCTTGGTTTATCAGTATGTTTAATCCCATATCTAAATGGATCATCTCTGTGTTACCATGACTAGTAGGAGGTCAAGATCAGTAGTTTATAACAGCTTTACTCCTATCCAATATCCTTGATCAAGGCTCCCCATAGATGACACTCTCTTAGGCATTCTCTACAAATGCAAAATTGCTCAATATTGTGTGCATAAACTGTGTGTATGTGTGTTTCTGTATGTGCATGCATGTGTAGATTGTTTTCTGCAATGGTGCACCTGTGTTTCAACTCATGCTTCTCAGCCCCACCCCTTGAATAAATAAATAAATAAATAAATAAATAAACTATCAAGATGAAAAATAACTTTTCGAAGATCACACTCTCCCCCCTAAAACACTTGGGTGAAATGCAGCCAAGCAGCGAAAGACCCGATTTTCTAATAATCCATTAATGCATCCATCGCCATGGCGACAGTGCCTGAAACTACTATATCAAGGACATCCTACAATATATACAAACCTCATATTGAGCTGTGAGGAGCTAAAAACCCACTGGCTGCCAGCAAAAAGGCCAGCAATTTCTACCTTTCCAGTGCGGATGGGATCAGGGGCTGTCTCACTTTCAAAAACCTCGCTCCGCTCTGTCCCTGAACCCTGGGGTAAAGGAGAAAATTGTGTGATCGCCTCCAGCGATGAATGATTCAACAGCTCATACTTACTGAGGTTTCTGAGTTTGTGCTACTTGCAGACAGCCTGGGGGAGGAAAAAGGCTTCGCTACAGTCAATTTTTTCCTGTCGTTAAAATGTTCGCAAACGCTTCCACCTTTGAGACATATTGGCTTCAACATGATGAGTTCTTGGACATAATGTCTGAAATACTTTACTCATTATTGGCTGGAATCACACCCTTGACTCATTTGCAATGCCTCTGCTTTATCGCCTTGAATAGGCCCTACCGCATGTATACCCGGCTCTGAGTTATGAGAAGTCCCTTGCTTCTTTCAGATAATGTAATCCTCCGCATCATCCAGGCATGGAGATTAATCTGTCAATCCTCCCCATATTAACCTGTGCCTCAATGTGCGAGGGAGATGTTATGAATGGAGGCTGAGCATGAGTTGCAGAGAGCTGGGGGGCTTTGCTTCTTCCTTTTCCACCCTGGTGGAGGAGTCAAGGACCGGTGCAGAGCATCCCAGCATCCCCCTATCTCTCCCATGGGACCTCCCCCACCACTTGGCGTCCTCCCATGGGGGCCTTTAAGCCACGAGCGCTCTCCAATACTGCCTCTGCTGCTCTGCTGCTAGTCGAGGTCAGTAAAGAGCATCTGGTATCTTGGCTGGACAGGAGACGGCACTGCGAAGAGCACTCTGTCACACACTGGGGGTAAGAGAACACCCCTTATCGTCCGGGACATGTGATGTTGTCACAAGCATTACAACAAGTTCGCACAGTCCTTGATTTTCCAGCTTGCACTGTGCCACTGTCATTCGTCTTCTTGTTTCCTTGTATTTTTTTTTATTTGAGGTCGTTCCCCCACCGCTGGGCAGAAAATCTATTCCTGGGCAGAGGCACCGTTGTCCATCAGACATTCGATAACTTGCACTTCAGGGAGCATGAAGGAGGGATTTATTGACCAATCGAGCTTGCGTAGCTACAGCACTGTTTTTTATTTACAGCACTGTCTCCTTCCCGAGACGGGTGTGTTCCTGGTGCACCGCTGTCGTATTGTTTCTGGTTCGGGTGGCACTGGAGTGTGAGTGTGCGGCACTCAAGCACACTCCCCAAAAACAGCAGCGTTCAAATTGCCCACGGAAAGGTGAGCCTCAACTTGCTTCAAAGCATCAGATAGTTTGAGGGTGGATAAAAAGATAAGTGGAAAGAAGCATTAGAGGAAAGAGAAGAGAGAGAAAAAAAGAAAGCTTAAAGGTTTAGTGAGGCTTTATATATATATTTTCCGATGAGTGTGTGAGAGAGAGCTCTCTTTTGAAGAGAGCACGCTAGGGAGCAAGAGAGACATTCTCTGTCTATAACTTATTTCCCTAATATGGGCTGTTTTGAGATCTTTTGGGCTCAGATGCCAGTTTTGAGCTGTCACTGCAAATTATCAATTGAAATATCCAGCTTACAAAACTAAGCAAATGTGAGTCGAGGCAGCTTGGGGAGATGAAAGAGCCATATTTCCATTTTGCGGCAGTCTTAGCTTGAAATTGCTCGTAGCTGCCTGAAGGGAAGGTAGTCCAGATGGTTCCTGATGCAGCTTTTTGTTGAACAGCAGGCAGGTAAAACTTTACCATCTGAACTGGGACGATGCCTCAGTCCAGTAGTGACTCACCTCCCAGAAGTCTTGCAGAAGACGGTGCAAGCTAATGCTACAAAACAAGTTTGGAGGGCCATAACAACAATTGTGAATTGCCCTTCCAGCGTGGCAAGCTCAATTATAACTCTAGTGAAAACAAAACTGATATAAGATGGATTTTTTTTCCCTTTTTCTCCTCTGTTTCTCCCACTGGGAATACACTCATCCAGCACAGCTAAAAAGCAGACACCCCTGAATGCTTAATATACAGTAGAGCACATATCTGCATGCCTTCCCACTGTCACAGCTGCAGGATTCAGCCTCTTTGCCTTCCAGTGGATGCGTGGACCTGCTGTTTCTTTTATGAACGTCCCACCACAGGAGAGGCCTCCGCCTAATGGCCTCCCTTGTCTTTGAACTGCGCCCGTGTCTAACTCCTACATTTTATGTCAGGTTTATGTACATGACCCCCACTGATGAACAAATGGACGAGACGGTATCCTTCTCCACCCGGGTTGACAGGCTGTCTTGAAAGGAGCCTTTGGACTAAGCCAGCAGGTTGGTGAAATAAAGATAATGGGCATTCTCTTCCCACTGCTTGCCTTAATTGCCAGATGTCTGATGGCCACTTGACAGGTGTACCTCTGCTTCAACTCCCCTACTGGACTGGCTGAGCAGAGGATGAGCGGTGCTTTACAACGTGTACTAGCAAAAGTCAGTCAGTTTTCTAGGCTGGAGTGTGAGTTTTTCTCACAGATAAGTTGATAAGTTGACCCTTCCAGAGCTCAGAAAAGGGAATGTAGGTTTAAAGCAATAAGTGATTCCTATTTATATGCAGACTGTGTGCTGTTTTGGTTGCCTCGGTACAGTGACAAATCCACCGGGACTCTCAACAACAGTATGGAGAATCCCAATGCCTTGTTGCGAGCAGCAAATGTTTTCCGTGTGGTGGATGTGCTCCTCAAAACGGAAAATGAATCATTCAAATAGGAGGGGCTAAATTTAAGTGTTTCAAAGCTAATTCTCCTTTTGTTCTTTGGAGGGATGTGATTGAAACTGTATCAAATGCTGTTGCTAGGAGACGCCAGTCATGGTCCAGAGATAGGGAACAGGGGAAGTAAGTGATGAGTTCTGGCGCTGACTTCAGACCGGCCTTACTACTGGTGTGACTGAAGCAAAAGAAAGGAGGGAATGGATGGGAAAAGTGATAGAGAGACAGAGAGAAAGAGAGGGAGAGAGAGAGAGAGAGAGAGTTTGTGGAACGAGGCTGTGTGAAAAATGTAGTGATGCAAAGCGGTAACAAAAATGATAACAGTAAACAGAGTCATATACCACAGCAGCTGTATAATATAGCCTTTTGTTGTTTCACACAAACAGTGCTCTACCTTTGGAATTTGAACTTCGGAAACCCCAACAAGCATCTCTTCCCTTGATGCACCTCCCCTCCAATAAATCCTTCATACACGGCAATCAAATGAGCATGAATTATTCAGTGTTGCCAAACAACTCACACATAATCATTTAATGAGTTTCTCCCCTATCTCTTTATGCTCTGATATACTTGGGTGCAGATAACTTCCTGTCTATGGGAAAAGTTGGGCAGTTTGTCTTTGAACATGAATGCGTCACTTATCTGGAGTCGAGAAGCCTTGATCGTTTGGTTGTTAGATTGATGGATTTCCCCGTGTTTTTAATGAAAAGCAAACAGAGATTAATGGAATTATGAGATTAGTAGCATCTCCAAACTGTAAACATTCAAGACAATTAGTTTGTTAAGAAGCAGCTCCCAGTATCTGTCTCAACATTAGCCGACCAGCAACTATGTCGCTTTCCCTGCCTTTGCTCATCTCATTTATCACACAGTGACTGGTTTAGATGCTGGGAGAAAATAGAAGAAATACGCTTATCTCTAGTGCTCTATATATCATACCCTAACAAAAACATGACAAGATTTTCTGCAGGAGTGGTTTAGCTATTGGTCTCATGCAAAAAAAAAAAAGAGGAAGAGACAATGTTTAGACTCTTTGAACCTCGATGCACAATGAAGAGAAAATGACTGAGCACCAGAATTGAAGCAGATATTCTCCAATTATGGTATGAATTCCATCCATGCATATTTTCCAGCTGGATAATAACAAGAGTAGCATAATACCATATAATGTTGTAAAATAGAACACCATCTACTCTTCTGGTTGGGGACTGTATTAGCTGGAAATGGAAAAATTGATCACCTCCATGTAAAATATGGGACTGCATCCTGATGGGACTTCAAGCTGCGCCGGGCAACATATTGATATAAAAATACACCCATCTTATCAGCCTAAATCACAAAGTGGGGCAGCAAAGGAGAAGAGCCTCACATTCCCTCTAACTGAGACCCTGTACATTTTATTTTATTTGTGAAAATGAAATTCTGGTATGGTTACATCTCTACCCATAAAAGGTCATGAATCAAAACATAAAAGTGAAATATAAACCCTGTCTCCTAAAAACACCGAGTGAGCGCTCAGTCCAGAGCATAGAAATCATACAAGGTCTAGCGGGGGCGACCCCATTCGTTTCTATGTCTGTACATTTAAGCCAATATTTTTTGGCCAAATCCAATATGGCAACAGGTCATTTCACAGAAAGAAGTTGGATTATGGGAGAAAACAAGTTACTGCAGTGCAGATTTGAGGGATCATGTTTGAGATACTTTTGTCCTCACTTGCAATGTGATGACACAGGCAGCCCACACAGTTTCTCTGTATGAGTTATTATGGGTAAAATGGATTCAATAATAATGATGAGAATAAGAATAATATTTAGGGTATTTCTAGGCAACAATGTATTGTGTATTTTCTTAGACAAAATTCTGATTATGTTTCATTTTAATTTCAGAGATTGAATGGATACTGGAAACATTGCAATTGCAATGTAGATAATGGTGGTTTATGGAGAAATACCTCTTTTGGCACTATTTTTGTCAGCTTGAACTCCTGCTCAAAACTGAGTTGAAATCCCACTCAAAACTGAGTGGGATTGCTGCATCTAGTTTTTATATGATTTCTGTAGTCCAGAGTAAGCTGGAGCCACCAATGTGAAATCTTCTCTCTCGTTCTTTTGGTATTCTTTGGTTTAAATGGATCCCAGCCCAGCCGGGGTAGTAAACATGAACATGCTGTGTAGTCTATTGATGTCATGCAAATTGAAACTCAGAATTTTCAAACAGTCACCTCTCACTTCTATTTAACAGGCAATGTTGGCTTGTACAACTTTAAACCATCTGATGAAGTCTTACGAACAAAAGGCTCATAATGTGATTCAAAGATACACTGGGGACAGTAGAGGGACAGCACACAGAGGATTCTTCTTTGGTTACAGCCTTATTTGTAAGGGGCTGTGTAATGAACGATGTGGGAAACTGTGTCACACACAGCTGAGAGAGCAAGTCTACCTGCTTGCTTCCCTGAGGGGGGACTTCAGATGTTTCAGGAAAACCTTCTTCCGCTCCACTAACTCAAAATCAAAGCAGAGCAGCAGAAAAGACAAAAAAGAAGAAAAAAAAAGAAAAAAAACCCTTTATACTCAAAAACAAACACACAACAAGAGGTGGAGCAGTGAAGGGAGCACTGCTAATATTATATGACTATCCTGAGTTAATGGTAAAGGAGTTTTTTTGACATTGGCTCTACTTATTTAAGCCGTTGGAGAACATGGCTGCTAATTAAGTGGAAGTGCCAGGCATGCCACCGCTCCCTCACTCTCAAGTAGGCACCAAACACTGTTCTGTGTCAGACTCTTCCTCTCTCTCCACTTGGAAACAGCAACAGAGCAACTCGGTGACACACATCAGTGAAGAAAAGGGAATAGGGAGAAAATCAGATGTTGTGTAATACCTTTTTCACAGAGCAGGGTTTTGCTGCAGCAATATATTGTTCCAGCCAGATAAAGCCTTCTCTGACTTTCTCCTAGCCGCCTCTGGGACTTTATATCCATACAAGTGACCTTACCACTGAGAGCTGTGTAGTCTTTTTGATTAAGAATGCTCCTCAAGGTCAGAGTAGAGAAAGATCTCAAGTGTGCATCAGCCATCTCTGCAGCAGACAAAGAGATACACTTCAGTGACTCCATTTTAGTGTGCATCGCCGAAGGGACAAGTGCATGTGCCAGGGTCCACAAAACACATTAGAAACTTATTTCATGTACAGTACTCATTTTGATGTAATGCAGCCAGTGAGGTAGTGGTGAATACAAAGTTGAGTTGGCTATGCAGAATGGCTGGGCTGGGGCAATACGAACAAAATCAAATAACACGATATCCAAATATCTGGATGTCAATATGGTGACAGTATTGTCGGGACTATAGGTGCTTTCATAAGATATTTACACACAAGATTTTTGATAAACAATCATTAGTAAATTGGATATGCTGACCAAGCAAGTAGCAAATGATAAAACAGCTACAACAGTCTAAAAAGTTCAGAAAATTGCATTCCTTTACTATAATGCAGCCTTAAAAACCAGGAAAAGACAACACATGTGCCACATCATGATATTACATTACATCATAGCTATTTATTGCACTTTAGCCTCTCCAGTCCGTCTGACTGGATTTTGGGAGGAAACGCATAAGACGCTGGATGCACCAGTTAGACAAATGCCAGGTTGTAGGAGTAGTCTAAAACCCCCTTTGGCTGCCTGGCCTGTGACCCGGTTGCTGTCGCTGTCTATGGTGCTGATTCGGCACGCTGAACCTGACCACCACTGCTTTTTGTGACTGCCACTTCCAAATTGTGGTGGACTGTCCTACAATTTTCGAGCTGTGTGTTAATGGTTCCCTTCGCTGCTGACGGACATTAGAGTGCTGCTAGAGGAGCTGAACCTTAGAGCCTCCTCGCTGTGCTGTCCCTGCCACCAAAACTCTGTGGGTGACTTGTCCCCCTGAAACAAATCAATTAAAATATTAATGTACTGTAGGGGGAGGTTTTTTTTTTTGTTTTTTTTTTTGCTAGCGGTCCACCACCTGTTAGGGAATTCTTGAGCAGGCTTGAATCACTCGCTGCTTGAAGAAGGTCCTCCATTTCTCTTTATTTAATTGCAGTCCATTTGCCTTTTTCTGATCGTTTTTGACCGCCTTATTTTGTTTTGCTGTCAGAAGTGGCAGGTCCTTTCTCTAAAGCTCTATGATCTTGCATGTTTTGACACTAGTTAATTCATTTTGTGTTTTTTTGTTGTTGTTTTTTTGCCTTTGCCTTTGCCATTTTAACTTGCCTTGATATAGACCCCTTAATAGAACTCATAGAACTCAAGGTGACTCACCTTTTCAACCTGAGTCAGGTTGAGGTTGGGCTAACTGTATTCTACAATCAGAAAGGGTGAGACGACTGATTTCTTCTTGTTTTCAGCCTCCACATCATCAGCCACAGTGCCATGTTAGGAATGCTGCTATCCAGGCAAGCTGTGAAGGTATATTCCTTAACCTGTCTTTGGTAGACAATAACATGCTTCATCAGTCAGTCAGGTATCTCCCCCAAATAACTTATTAAATTACCCCGTAATTGCTTATGCAAAATAAACCCTAATTCAATATAATATCCAGGCTTTATTTAGCATTCAATTAACATAGCTGTGTTAGCGGAACGTCGCAGCGCCTGCCTCTCTGATGATGTATTACAGCAGGGTTTTGTCTTTTATAGTCGGGCCCGCTGATTTATGACTTAGATAGTGCTGTCCAAACAAATCTTACACTTTTTTGATGAAACTTTTTTTTTTTCCCCCAACATCTCAAAGATTTATCTCATTAATTTTGTTCGGATTTCTTATCTTCGTGTCAAATAAAGTAATATAAATAGATGAGAAATTGTGATAGTTTCAGCAAAGTAGTTTATAAAGACATCTACACTGTGACTTACTGATAAATGTAACAGGAGAAGGAATGTTGGTCTCTGTTAATATCCCGTTCTGGGGATTGAATTTTTCATGTTGATAACACATTTGGATGAAAAAAAAAACAACAAAAAAAAACAATGTTACTTAATATCCCGTTAAAGATCAGGCTACACACAGTTTATGCAGTAACACTAAACTGTATGATCCCTAGAAATAATTTCTAGAAGTGTGACAAATGAGAGCTCCTCTACTTTCTCTCTCAAATGATTTCACTGACTGCGACATAGGCAACAAAGCGTCTTTTCATTTTGCAGATAACATTATAAATCCTGTGTTTTTCAAAGCCGCTCGATGGGAACGGTGAGAGCGAATGCATCATACATCTACTTAAGTTCCTTTTCAGACAAACTGCATTGGGAGATTTGTGAGAGAACATTCAATGTAAACAGGTGGATTTCTCATTTCTCACATCTGAAGGGTGATATTGAAGCTACAGTATAGGGGACGATAAGAGCAAGGACGGGAAATACTTTATCAGCATTTACAATGGAAAGTACATACCGCGCTTGGAGATGAACACATAGATGCATTCCTAATTGGTTCAGGCAAGACATCAGGGGTCTCTGAACCTGGTGGAGAGCTGCTCCATCGCACCAATGCTGAGATGATGGATGCCCACGCTGGCACTGAAGATAAAAAGCACACAAGAGGATGTGAGTGAGACAGAGAGAAAGAGAGTCAAGAGTGGGGAAGCAATGATAGACAATGTTTTGGGGGAGAGACAGAGATAAGGTAATGGCTGCATATCTCAGAAAACACGTTTATGGTAAAAAATAACCAGAGTGAGCGCGGCCCCTCGGCTGTTGAAGAGTACATCAATAATCAGGCTGGGAGCCTTGCAATGCTATTTATGATCCCTACCATGTTAACTTTCACCTATATATTTTCTTTTAATAAGTATATATGCCTCTTCTCCTGTCCAGCCCATGTTTTTAGACATGGATAAATTTGCTTTAACATAACAGATGATGGGTGCTTCCTGAATTGGTGGTCACATGGCAAAACATGTGCACAGTTGCCTAGATACGGGGGGTGGGGTCAACTTGCCCACTGGCTAATCTTACCCCACTCTCCCCTACATGTGCTCTCAGCTGAACTGAATTGAACTGAATTGAAATGAACTGAATTAAATCAAATTGAACACCACTTGAAACTATATTCAGAATGGGTTTGGCAATTCAGAAAAGACAACACCAAAAGACACAAACAATTTGGCAAAAGGACAGCGTAAAACACAAATACATAATGAGGCAACAGGAAAAATGTCAGGGAGGCACACTTTATGGCCCTACTGACTTGACATCACCATTGTAACTAACCAGAATCGTCACTACTAGCCAAATGACCACGGCAAACAGTGCAATGATCGTTCTACTCCATTCAAGTTCTGTGGTCCTCCCCCCATGAATGATGCAGGCACCCCTTAGGCCAATCAGTCACAAGATGCATAATCGCTCCAAATTTCATCAAATCAGACTAGTGGTGTGGCAGTTATGAAGTTTTATGATTATGCCAACAACATAAACTATAGAGGAGCCTGAGAGACAAAGACGGCTGATTTCGAGAGGTGTCAACAAGTGGAAGATAACAAAAGGTGTCATGAACCCTGCTGGGATCCAATGATCACTCTCTGTGTGTGTGTGTGTGTGTGTGTGTAGCCGTAGTTTCAGCCCCGCTGTCCACCCACCTGTCACCTGTCTCCCCATCTTCCTGCTCGGTCACCTGTCCCACCCAGCTTCCACCTGCCACTTCTGCTCATTATCCAATCACCTGCCTGCCCTCCTGTCCCACTGCTTACCTGTTGCTAGTTCCCTCATTAGCTGATAATAAATATACCAGTCAGTTTCCGTTGCTCTTTGCCAGATCGTCTCAGCGTGTTATCTGTTTCGTTCCAGCCTTTCTGTACCAATCCTTGCCCGTTCCGACAAGGGTTCCCAAAGAAGAGGTCTCCACTGTTTTGCCACATGTAATATGAAACACAAGAGGCAGAGCAAAGGGCTGACAGCAAGCAGGTTAGCTGTGACTCAGCCCTGAGCTGAGCCTGGATTTACCACCACAATCCAGCTAACAAAGCCATATTAGTTCCAGATTAGCTCAGATCATGACATGCAGTGCTTCCGGCTTGACATAAAGCACATGTTCGTTCTTCAGGATCTATACGTGACGACAATACTGATTGAGAAAACATGTCTGGATTATAGACAGACCCTTCCCCAGGACATTAGAAAAAGAGAAGAAAAGAAAAAAAAAGAAATCCAGGAAGTGATCTGGTCAGCAACCCAGTGTTTTAGTCTCAGAAAAACACAATATGCTTTAGCAGCAACTACAAAAACAGATTGTGAGAGGGTGATCTAACCCAGTGTCCTGTTATGACACAAAAACAAGAAAACTACCGTGCTTTCTGACTAAAAGCTCCCAGCATTTTTTGCACAAAAAGAGGGGGCAGACAGAGAACTAAGGCTGTATGCACAGAGAATTGGATTGCATCCTCAAAAGCCCTTTGAACCTCTCTCCTTTCACATACACACAGTTTTAAAAGAAAACAAAACAGCGCCGTGGGCTTTGCAAAGCACGAATACTTGTGTATTGGTGGGGAACGAAGATGAGACCAGCGAGAGAAACAGAGCTATTCAGTTTATCACTGCTCTTATAACTATACCATTCGGAGGCCATTGATCAGATATCCTCCAGCCTCATGGCGCTCCATTTCACCAAAGTACCAGCCACTGGAAATTCATTCCCTGGGTCATGTGGAAAGAAGTGTGCTTACAGCTGCTCTAGTTCAATGGGACAAGGCCTTGGTTACTGAAGGCACTCAGGAATGAGAAGATGTACAACAATAAAGTTGAAATAGGGATTCTAATAAATGCAAGGGGCAAATTAGACCTATTTCCACTATAGAGTCTGTGGTATTTTACCATTGTTGGATAGCTGGTGCGCAGAAATCCAGTGTTAGCGGTGATTCACCCAAGAAGGGTGAAACAGTATGTATGAAACCAGTTTTATGGTCTCCTCAGCTAATAAATGGCCCTCAGTGATGGCTCCCTTTGGACCACTGTTGTTTTAACATCCTATAGTGAAACTGAAGAATATTCAAAGCCCCGAAGAGTGAAACTTTACAGGGTACTTTGAGCTATAGTGTCAAGGCAAGAGTAGAGGGTGGGAATAATTAAAATGTATGAGCCTGGGAATAAAACACAGCATTCAATCAAAGACAAGAAATATTCCAATTCAAAAGAGGAGCAGATGGGCCATGCAATAAACCTAATCTAGCTCATCGCCAAATATTTTGGATCCTTTTGATTTAACTTTTAGCCTGAAAGGAAGACCTAAAAATGAAGGGAATGGATGGAAAGAGAAACAAGGAGTGAAACAAGAAGAAGAAGACGAAGAAGAAGACATTTACTGTAAATGGTCATGGTTGTAAAGCTTTCCGTTGTGAAGAAGGTGACTGTACCGTGTCACCTCGGCCGCTGGACCACCACTCCTTCAATCCTTCCACCCCGCTGCCCTTTCTTCTCCATATTTAGCTTTGACTGGGCCCTCTATTGACTGCCTATTACCTTTGAATGAGATGAATGAAAATGCATGCATTGCCAATGATGTGAGCACCCGACATTTCCATTATGCCAGCCTTGTTTTCTCTCTTCTTTGCCTTTGCCATAATTTCCCTAAGCGCTTGATGCGCCGTGTGCTTTGTTTGCCATCCATTTCTGACATTTCTCTTTTGTTGCATTTATTTGTCAATTGCAAATAGCAACATCTCTCACAGTTTTGCTTCAATTCCATCGGTGTCATTCTAGATTACTTTATTTACCATATTTCTCTACTCCAGACAGCTTCCTTGATAAATCCATGGTTGCATTTGTGGCGGGTAAACACAGCGGTCTGTTTACAAATATGATTTTACATTAGTGTGATGGCGCGCTGCACAACTCCTTTCTATGAATAATCCAAACATGAGTTGTAAATCATGAATATATTCCTGAAGTTAGTAATTGCAAAGGTTTACACAAACAAGCCAGGGAATTCAATTATGCTTTATTAAGAGCTAGCTTTATTAACTCCCATGAATATTTCATTGCTGTTTCCCATTAGTGAGCACTACTGAGATCCAGGTAATTTGCTTAACTAGAGCGCAAATGTCTTGAAACAGCTGGTTGAGAGAAATCTGAGGTGTTTAACGCTCTTGAGGGTCCCCTGCATCCCGTGTGGCCCTGTCTAATAAATCAGTTAAATTAACATAGATGACATCTTGAGGCTGGTGGCTGACAACTGAACTAGCGCAGCTCACATATTTCCTATGGATTGCAGCACAGACTAGAGGAACGGAAACACTGTGTGCATTGAAACTGTTCTTTGACTGTGTGACAGAGAGTGGACGTGAATGGAAGCCCAGATAAACTGACATCTATTAAAGCCAGTTTATAGACTTAGAGCACCATGTCTGTGACAGCTACTGAACCTCATGGCATTTTTTTTTTGAGAAAATGACCACGGCTGGGATATTATGCCATGTTAAATTTATGCAAAAGATATAAGGCAACATGGCAAATAATGCTCCTGTCATTCAGCGAGGATAATTTACTGTTAAATCGAACACGTTCAAAATGACGGGTCCATTTCTGCCTCCTAATGCATGTTTTTCTCCAGTGGGAGAGTATGAAATGTCAGTGGGCCTGATGCTGCCCACATCATTATGGCTTGTGTGAAGCCAGACAGTATGGAACTGAAACAATACACTCAACAGATATTTAAAGAGAAAATCCACCAAACAAAGGATTAAGGGAAATTTGGTCTAGAATTGTAAGTAAGGAGGGTACCCAGGGATTTTCTGATGATGTTGTCAGCATAGGAATACTTGGAGCTGCTCCATTTACTGTGAAAGGGATGCTGACTATGGACACACTGACAGTACCCAGGGTGTTTTTATGGGGATATGGGCACATTTTATGGTTCGTAGCTGTTAGCAATATAATGAAATGGAGGTCATTTTGATTTAAAAGCTCAAACAAACATTTTATGGGTGCTCAAGGTTAATCTTAAATTAATTGCAAAAAGAAAAGCTGCCGGTTTTGTCTCTTGATGACACTAAAGATAAGAAACTTGTTTTTCTGGCATTGGAGTTGTAAATACTGATTAACATCTGTTAGATAATAGGAATATATTATGTGAATTCTGTTTTCCGGGGAGATGTTCCCCCTTTTAACCACGACACAGTACCTTCTCTGGCTTATACACATCAGCACGCTCCAGTATCAGCCCCATTGAAGCGTCACTTGTATAATGTGATTGCCGAGGCTGCCAGCAATATTGAACAGAGCCCGGCTGCTCCTGGTGGGGAGATTACAAGTAACCCCGGGGCAAGACTCCACGGATCAATGTGAGCTGCTTCCGATTCTTGTGGTTTCATAATTTGCCAACCAAGTGGTCAAGAGAAATGATCCAAAACATTATCATGTTTTTAAGTCCAGCCAAGTGAAGATCGATATCGATTCTTTGTCCAGGGCAATGCGATATGTACATGTGCACACGAGGGCATTCGCCGCACGCTTCACAATAAAATTAGTCTTCTTGATGGACATGGAATATAAACAAGGGGCATTACAGCATTAGAGATTGACATTTGAGTATTACTTATTCATTAAAACTATATTATTAGTATAGATTCTCTGTTTGTCTCACCCACACACATACAAAGTCACAGCAACATAGTAGATGATGAAGAAGGAACTGAGCTGCCAATTTGTGCGAGGCATTGAGCGAGTCATTAACGGCAGGTTGTTTGGAAATGTGCCTCAGCCGCAGAAAGCTGAGGGTTTTGAAACACCTTAGGAGATTTAGCGCTGGAGCCCATTTTTTCAATTCCTGCTTTTACACAATGTTATTATTGCAAATAACGGGTTACTGAAATTCTTGATTTCATACCTACAGTACGAGTTAACAAAAGTATGTTTGTATACAGAGACAAATGGACATTAACTGCTGCAGAACTTACGTTTTTGACAGCATGCATGCATCGTCAGAACGTTTAAAGGTTGCCATAGGAATGGGAGGTCTAAGTTTAGAAAGGAAAGACAGAGAGTAGACAGATACTGTATGTAACTGTATAGTATGAGCTCAAATGAAGCGCATGGAGACACAAGACATTAATAGTTAAGGGGAATAGTACATTTATATGTCCTTTTCACCCCCTAATGCATTTTTCTAGGTAAAACCACTTCTTTATGCCTGTGTGAGGTCAGGATATATTTAGAGAGGACAACATATTGACTAATTCAACAGATATGATTTAAACTTGGAAATATATTTAATTTTTTATCAAAAAAATAATACAAAACTTGGTTACAATGGATGGTCATTACTGTTTTAGGCATCAAAAACCTCATTGGATTTTCACAGCTCTGCTCTAATTGGTGTTCCACAGAATTTGAATGGTGATTTAAAACACATTTGGTGTATCAATACCTTCAATACCTCAGCCTCTCTTAGCTTGGTTGCACACCTTTTTTCCAGCTTAAACCAATCAATCAAGTCAGAATCAATGAAATGCGCACTGAACAACAAATTAGGGTTTTTTTTGTTTTGTTTTTTTGGTCTCTTCTTTTCATCAACAAAGGCAATCTATCCCATCCAATATTATAATATGTCTTTTGCTCTTTTGTTTTCATTATTGCTGAACAATACCACAAGCATTTCCTTTTCCACGCACGGAGTAAAAAGCACACGCCATTAATCAACAAGTCAAAGCCCGCACCTTAATCATGTTTCTGCTGCCCGCCCGCCTGCCTGCTTGCCTGGGCCTGTGTGCAGCTGTGATAGCAGCTGTCACGACGGGACAATACGCATGGGCAGATTCCCATCAGCCCCCTCTCTACAGCCACCCTGCTGTATCCGAGCGACCATCCCCATTTCCAAAAACACAGACCAAAAATTACACTTAGTTCCCACTGAGATGTAAGGACTCCAAAAAACAAGCATAGCCTCAGCGCCAAATTCAAGCAATGATGTAAAATGGAGTCAAAATAGTGTCAAACACACGGTGGAACATTTCTTACAGCATATAGTTTAATAACACAAACTCAGTCCTATAAAAATTAATTTAGATGTTCTGAGGCTGTTCCTCACTGCAGGCCTCCAAGAAACAAACCGGTAGGTGGAAACATCAATTATAAACGTTGACTGGGAGGGGATCAGTGTTTCCCTGAGCTCTGTGAGAATAAATGTGAGTTAAAGCGCTTAAATTGACTCCTCCACTTGTTTTATTCTTTGCATCAGAAGCCAAGCGGCCGCTGGGTAAGGTTCAGCTGCCGGGAACCCAGTCAGAACTGATTGGTATGCACACATATGCTCCTTCATTTCTTTCTTTTTTTTTTATTGTCCTTCACACCGAGATGCTGTGGCACAATGAAGCCAACTTGTTAAATGCTAAAATGCATTAATGTGATATTATCTACCCCTATGACAGACAGTGACCCGCAGGGAAACTCCAGCCTGATATGACAATATCGCCCAGCGCGGAATGTCTCCGAGTAATTGAATCATGTCTTACAGTGTGTACCCTGCCTTTGTTCTGTGCTGTGTGAAAATCCGTTTAATGGTTCGGAACAATGTTAATGCATTTACAGCGGTGGGTATAAAAAGGCTGATGACCCATAGGATGCCTCTGCTGGAAAAGGTGAGGCTTTCAGATCAGGCATTGGTCCCAGACCAGTGAGAGTGGTTAAACAGCAATTACTAAATGTCATGTGTGAGCCTGTGCATGCATGTGTATCCATGAATAAAAACCCATCAGTCAGCTCTATAGTTTTAATATGATAGAATAACTGTTATAAAATTTCCTTGTGAGATTTGTAGCATCTGTGTTAGTGTTTTTAGTAATGCGCTCATTTGCTGGAAAGGAAGCCAACCAAAAAAAGATGATGACAATAGGTTGGGAAAAATCAGAGAGAAGGCGAGTCCACTTTAGGATGTAATCTTGAATCGTGAAACACAGTGTACAATAGGACAAATGCATCTACAATTCAGCGTATCATGAACAAAACAGACCACCCGCTTGATAATTTATTGACGGAACACAGAAGCTGGATCGGCCAAAGGTTTATCCATCCATCCATTCATTTTCTATACCTTTTCTATTCCTTGTCTGGGTCTCAGGGGAGCCTATCCCAGCATGCATTGGGATAAGTCTGGGATAAGTCTCTAACAGGGCTAATACACAAACACAGTAAAGGGCTTATTCTTCACACAATGTCTACAGACATGTTCAGATACTTATGCATTCCCAGTGCAATGAAACTGATCTGCCTCTCTGCTTAGTTTCAGGCACAGCACACACACACACTTGGCAGAGTGGGATTAATAAAGTGCTACTTCTACCAGTACGGCTACAACTAATGCATGATGATGTAAACACTATGCCACAAACCTGGCTAGCTGGATTGCAGAACTGTCAGAATAGACACTCACTTCTGCATGGCTTTTACTGCAGACGCCATAATAAGATGGAATCCTTTCATTTTCCTGCAGGAATGCCTGCGCCTTTTATTATGCAATGTGCTATTTGTTGGAATGTGCTTGAGCGGTGGCCCTGTTTTTGCATAAGAAACACAGCACCCGCAATCTAAGGAACTATTGCATTAGAGGCCAGAAAAGTGAGGACCAAAGGAATGTTAATCAGGCAGGGAACATGCTGCTGTTTAGCTTTTATTCAGCCCGGCAGAGCTATTGATGTAAAAGCACTAAATCTTGCCTGTAATTACTCCCTGCATTCTTATCGCCACAAACTAGAAGAGAGAATAAGGGAGGAAGAGGACAAGAGAGAGAGAAAGAAAAAAGAAACGATTCAACAGGCTCGCTTTTCATTACCTCTGTTAATCATAAGGGCTGATGCATTGCTGCAGCGGCACTGCAACAAACTGTGACTCGCACAACCTGGGATTTAGCATCCGGAAATAATGACAGACACTGGTCATGGGACTTGTAAAGCCGGGACAGCTGGGCTACTAAAATGTGGCACTGCTCCTTGTTGGCTTGACTTTAAAGGTTCATTCTGCGGCGCTGCTTCTTGTAAAAGAGGAGCATCCCCAGCAGCAAGGAGGGGAGGGCTCCATAGACCGACCAATATGTTTGTGCACAAGAAGAGTGGCTTGTCACTTAAATGAGATGTACATTTCTAATTGCGGTGTAAGATCCTGCTCAGGAAGGCGCGGTCTGTCAAGTGTAAGTATAGTGAAGCATTACTGCAGACTGGAACGCGGCACAGCCAAGAGGCTTTGTCGAGAAGCTAATGGCTCTCCCTGGATCACGACCATTTTCCTTTCAAAGCTGTTAAATGAGACCTGAGAGGAGCGGTGAGTGGGTGGACAGAAAAAAAGCCAGAGAGTTTCACACGACAAGATTAGATCAGACCGACTGTTGACTCCTTTTGTTAAGCAAACTTATCCTAAACTCCACCAAAGTCACCACTTTTCTTCAGTTATCATGTCTAAATCTTTGGCATGAAGAAAAAAGACAGAAAAAAAAAGGAGCCAAGGGGGAAAAAAGCGTGAAAATTAAGTGTAGGAAAACAGAAAAACAATTTATAATTAGAAATCGGAATGGAAATTTATGGTAAGATGGTAAGATGAGTTTTCACGCCTTAGCACCTCACTTCACAGAGCAAAAATGGAAATGTAGAAGTGAGGCAAAAGGTGTTGAACCAATATACCATACCATTGATTTAAGGTGTGGTGGAAGTAGTGTGTTCGACTCTATTCTAAGGCTCAGGAGATGGGAGTGATTAGCATCTGCTCCTTGGGGTGCTTTGTAGTGTGATGCTTTGCTTGGTGTGTTGACTGAGAGAGAGAGAGAGAGAGAGAGAGAGAGAGAGAGCAAGCATATTACTTACTGAACTAGAGAGGGTTTTCCCTTGCAAGGCGGTTGACTCCAGCATGCTCAGGACATTTTAATAACAGCCTCGCACGCAGGTGGGAGTACTGCAGGCTAATTGAAGTGATGTTATTTAAGAGGCTCCCTGGATTGAATTCAAATGGAAGGCAGCGTAATTTAACACATTGTGGTTGTGTGAAATAACATGCCGCTCAATGAGTCAGCTGGAGGGTAAAATATGGAGAGCAGGAAGTCTGCGCAGTGGCACATTACGCAGCGCAAACACGGGCAAAAGTAAATATGTGCCAGTCTCACACTCAGTAGTTTGCCCACCTCGCCCTCTCTCTCTCTCTCTCTTTCTCTCTCTCTTTGCACATTTGACTGAATGTGTGTGCTCGGTAAGCTGCGTATGACCACTGCAGCATAGCAGCCTCGTCTGCACTGATACATGCTGCAAAAGTTATCTGTGCATGCGAATGTTTGAGTTTTTTTTTTTTTTTTTTTTTTTTTTTTTTAGTAATGGCAGCTGCAAATGTCACTTTGATTTCTTGCTATTTAGCACAGCATGTAGACAATAGTGAGAATATTTTCGAAAACACCAGTCAAGTTGGCATTTGATCAAGTGGGGAGTAGCTGAGTGGCTCATTTGAGATTGGACCATCTACAGCAAACAAACAAACAAAACCACTATGAGGCACGCACACACACACACTCACACACATACACACAGCGAGACGCAGCATGCAAACAGACCCAGCATGCAAACAGACACAGCGATGACCTTGTTACCCCTTTTTGACACTGTTATAAAAATATACTGGTGGATGCGGGGGTGGAAGTTCATCAAATATGAAAAGTCAGGCCAAAACCGCCTGTTTCGCAGCACCAGGGAGCAAAGCAAAACCATAAATGCAGACAATGTCCTTGCGTAAGTGGCTAATGCACTGTAGAGCCAAAAGCCAGCCCCCTAGCATGGCATTATAAAGGAGAACCAGAACAAAACTAAGCTGTAACACCTATAAACACGGACTATAATAAAGAGAGCTGGTTTACTGGTTGAATAGGCATGGGGTTTATTTCTTGACAGCCCAACAGTAACAAGTCTTTTTTTCAGCGTTGCTGAATTCAGTACAGTGAGATCAAGTGAAATGGGATCAAATAGAAATGCATCTGAGTAAGCACGTTGGAAGTGTTTATTTTTCTGTCAAACAATGAAGAATATGATCCAATGAATAATGCATACATTTTACTTTTGACTGATGTAAATGTGATAAAACGCATTTGAGGAATAGCGTTGACTTTTTTGGCCCAGAAAACCCTCACAGCCTGTTTTTAAAAAAATATCCAGTGTTTTGCGGCATCAAAAGTGTGAACTTGATCGATTTGCATTACCTCTTCCAGCGTCTGAAGTATTGGACTAGACTCCTCTCTTTGAGGAGTTTGCTGAGTACACCATATGAAGTTTATGTGTCTTGTTATCTCGCTCACTGATCCCAGAGCAAACAAAACTCTTGTATAAATTTACAGCCATTTTAAACATTGATATATGGGGCCTCCACTTCCCACTTAAAGAGCCACTCTTCAATCTATACAAGCTCATTAAGAGCCAACGCTTCTGTTTTTATTACTGCAGGAGTTGTTACTGTCCCATGGCTTATACTGTATCACTGCATTGCAATGCACCGCACTGTGGTCCAACATACACAGTCTTGCTCATACCATAAAGTGAAAAAAAAAGAAATAAAGAAAAAACAAGAGGCAATAAAGGAAAAACAACAACAGGAGAAGATGGAACAGGAGCAGAGAGGTGGAGGTGGAATAGGAGGAGAAATAGGAAGGAAGGAGGAAAAAAACAAAAGAAGAAAGAAGGAGGGACAAGGGAGAGGAAAAGGCAGAGGAAGAAGAAAGAACAAGTTAAAAAGAAGTCTTTGTGTTCACTAATTGTATTTCCTTAAACAAGTTTCCCTAAACATTCCATATGCATATTTTCTCCTCTGTTTGTAGATTATTTAGCCTGGAGAAAATCAGACTTTCTACAGGCCTGTGGGTGCCACCATGTTGTGCTGCTGAAACTAAGGTTTATCAAAGCGTACAAATATTTGACACTGCTTTTGAGGTAGCTGGCTTACATAATGTTTGTAAATTGCTCTGCTTATTTTATTTTATTTTTTTTTTGCTGAAAGATGAGAGCATTTTAAAAGGACATTTCACTCAAATACAGGACAGCATGGCTTGGTATTTTTCAACCCAGGCTGTACTTAAATGCTGATCCCCATCATTTCTTATCATACATAGCACAACCCTACCGTTAGCTTAGAGACGAGAAACTTACCACTCTGCTGTAGCTTCTTGCTAGTCGTCAGTATAGTCAAATACGTCTTGAAACTGTCCACTGGGGGGAAATAATAATTAAATAATAAATAAATAATAAATAAATAAATAAGGGCCATGTTTCCAAATAGGTTTTAGCTAGTATTTACTGCCCTCTAGGCCTATACATCCGGAACATTCTGGCTCAGCTAAGTTACACTTCCTACAACTTTCTGAAGGACTCTGTGGTGCTCTGCATAAGTTTACCAATGTCGGGGATGTACTGCAGTCTTTGAAAAACAGCAATGAACAGTACTTGTTCAAAACATGTTCAGAAAAAACACAAAAACCAAACACACAACTCTATGGTGGTGAGATTCCTGTTTTCAAAAAGGACATTTACTGTTGTTTCTGCGAGGCTGCAAAGGAGTGTCATTTAATTGGGTTGAAGGCTAGCAAGAAGCGACAGCAAAGCGCTAATTTCTCATCACTTCAGCCAGTGGTGAGGTGTGGTATGTTTGCATCCTGGGTTGAAAAATACCAAACCTATCCTTTAAGCCCACAACGACAGGAAAGGCCAGTCCATAAACACATCTTGCTAACCTGACATTTTATTGCAACCACCCCAGCACCTCGACAAACTTTCTTTACACAGATCGTGGCTACTGGCTTAATGGTAGCAGGTTAGATATCTGTGTAAAATGTCAAGCTGGAGAAGATTGGTTAATCGGATCACGACCTAGCAGAAAAGCAGTGAAAAAGCCTGACCTGACCCAGTATTTTTCCTGCGTGAAGTGAAGCAGGAGAAATGTCGGCGCAAAAGCTGTGGTAAACATCTTGTGAAGCCTATTTTTAATGCCATCACCCAACAGTCATCCACAAGGTAAGCCTGTATAAGTGCTGTTCTCTGCTGTCGGGAGAGATCCACCATGATCCACCAAGCAGCACTTTATTTCTATAAAACATCAACTTTTAAAATTGCTTGTCGCTGCTTGATATTTCCCTGCACAGCATGTTTTGGTGGGGGAAGATTGTGAGGACAGCTGGTTAATCAATTCTAAAGGTTTAAGTGTTATTGAAACGTGCTGCTTGGTGGCTCATATGTATGCTAAATCTAACAGTGGCCCCTAACAAATCAGAAAAGGTTTTGAGTCATGTAATGGGTGCGCACTTTTACCAATAAGCAAAGGGACATAAAATTTAATGAGATATGGCACAATATTCTCTCCATGTAAGAGAATGGCACATATTAATTCTACTGGAGGCAATAGAATAGACCTTTTTCACAGCAGCCATTCTGACGTGAAATTGTAGGGGAAGCACAGGTGTTACTAATGACATTAATGAAGGCTCTGTTCCATTTAAGTGTAGCAGAGTCTTTCCAGTGAGCCAGCATGGACAACAGCAGGACCCTGGCTCTGTTAGACACACCTTAATTAATGTCATTAGTAACACCTGCGTTTACCTGCTATTTCATGTCAAAATGGCTGCTGTGAAAAAGGTCTATACCTGGAGCAAAGGTTGATTTATTTAGATTGGTCTTTTATTTTTTATTTTTTAAGAGCATCCATGGAAATTCATCTAATTCTGCCGACTCAAATTGGGTCTCGGTTGCCCTGATTTTTATTGAGGCAGGTCACGTTTCTAAGTTGTTCTGCAGCCTGCCAGTAGAGGACAATAGGACGCTATCGCTCAAGACTTCGCATTGGCTTAAAAAACGTCAAGGCCACTTTTAAAGGTAATCAATAAAACTAATGTCTGGTGTCCAATGAAAGGCATTATGCATCATTGTGTATTTGTTAGTAAAACTATTTTGATCGAATTTATGTAGCCAGAAGTGTTTTCTTCTTGAGAACTACACAACTTTTACCAGCATCCCATCATTGCCAGTGTTTTCCCACTGCCTCATCCTTCCCATCTGCCCACTATCCAACTGGGTTTTTACCACAGTCAGCATCTGGCTGTCAGCCAGTCAGCGCTCCACACTTGTGCTTCTCTTCTTTCTCCTCCCAGGGACTTGGGGATCAACTGTGAAAGAGTGATGATGAGCTCCTACAGTACGTCTTCCACATCTAAGGGATAGGGAGAAGGTAATAATTTCTTATTTTATTTCATCTCAGAGGCAAACATATTTACAGGAATAACAAATAGGATCTATTTTCTGTGGCCTATTTCATTCTGCCCTTGTTTTTTAGGTGTATTAGCAACCAGAGCAGCTGAAAAACAAAGGTAAGCACATTATGGTAAAATGCGAAGTCAAACACTACTCTTAGCACCAGGGAGAAAATCAAATCCCCCAACTTTTAACACCATTGACATTTAGATTAAAAAAACCCAACAATGACTAGTACTCACTGCTCAGGACAATAGGAAATAAGATTAGCATTTACACACACCTGGTTATTACTCTAATGCTTTCTCTCACAGGGTGGGGATGAGCCTTGCAAATGCAGGGGTGAAGCAGTGAGCATTCTCTTTCAATTCCATTTTACTACTTTTGCATAAGAAAATACCATTACCTATTTATCCTCTGTGTAGTCCCTTCAAAGGCAGCGCTGCAGCGTAAACCCACTCAGTGATCCAGGACTGAAGATTGAACTGCCAACCCTCTTGACTATTAAACCACCCCAGGAGGTAATGAGCAGATGCAACAACCAGCATTAAAATCTACCCATAAAGAGAGCTTGACCATCTTCCTGATTTCTAATTAATTGTGCCGCATAATTTCCCTTTAGATTTGGACGGCGATACTTAATGTTACCACTCAAATTTATGGTGTAATTAGTGTAAAATAAAAGGTGCTCCCATCCCTCTTCCTTCCTCTGGTGGTTTCTTATTACCCTCATCACAGCAGGTGATTTAGACTCAATGCCAAGCGCCGGCACTTCTCAGCATCCATTCTTCATTTGCATCAGGACTGTCCATATTGCTAAGCTATACTGTGGCCATAAAAACCAATGCTACCCTCCACCCTGGAGGCAACACATAATAAAAAGGACAGAAATCTGCACAGGAATATGCATTTTTTCCCCCAATCACCGCCTGAAAAGGATGAAGCTATATGGAGTTATTTCTGTTCGTGCAGATTGAGTCATGGTATAGATATCACATACGGGATATGATCATCAAAACTACTACTGCATGATGTGGAAGTGAATCCCATCTATACTCTTTGGATCTAAGGTAGTACCCTTTTCTTCTATGTACTCTCTTAAGAAAGACAGATCATCATGGATACCCTTTCATGCAAGGTTTCACAGTCTGCGGCTGAGACTGCTATGTACGTACATCTCTCCTTTTCCGTGGAGTTTCTTCTGCATGCACTGGGAGGAATTTCCAATTTCCTTCGTACTGTCTTGCTCCACTTGGCACAATCGATTGCAATTCCTTATTATTAAGAGACAAAGGGACCTATGCTTGGCTGAAAATCTTTGATCCAACACTGTTTTCCTCCAAAGTCCTTCAGAATCTGTGCCTCTAAACAACACGGATCGCCTTCTCCTCCTCCTCCTCCTCAATCATCTCTTCCTCATCCTCTCTCATCCTCCACCTCATTTTTTCCCCATCAAGTGTGGTTACCTTGGCTGATGAAGCTCATCGCAGGTCAGATTTGATTAAAAGAGTGAAAGGATTCGTGCCAACCGAAATCTCATTTTCTCAGCACAGCCATGCACGCTGGCCATTTGACAAAAACGATGTGCGGTGCCAATTTATATTTCTCGTTGTCCACACAATGTACGAGTACAGTGCATGCAAGCAAACAAAGAATTTCTCATAAAAAAGCATTTGCATTTTTATGAGTCACGCTATCTGTCTGTCATTCCCCATGAAATCGCTCTAAATTTGGCAGTATAACTTAATGATACACTAGAAGCAAATACAAGTGTTTATAACCAACTCTGTCTCTGACAGAAAACATCAGCAGTGGATTTTCTTTTTTTTTTTCTAAAAAGTTCCTTTAAGATGTATTCACTAAATAATTCAGAAAGAGAAACTTTCTCCCAACACGGCCCCTATATTGCAGCTGCTTCTTGTACACATTTTGTAAGAAGAGACAAATTTCTGTACATGAAGTTTTTGGGCACTTTTCCCGTCTGATAGTTTTACAGCCTTGTCACTGAGAGTTTGTTTTTACTCTAATCATCTCTAACTGCTAATTAGACAATGTTGTTGTCACCATGGGCACATAACTTACAGAGCTCCTAGCGGGCCCGGCTCTTTTCTGAATTACACTTCTTGGGGTAGTTGTTGTAATTTTCAGTTGGCCCCACATGAAATGGCACAGTCTTATCAGAGCTGGAGACAATTTAAAAGTTAAAGACAGAGGGGAATAGGGCGATAATAAAACAGACAGAAGAGACAAAGACAGACGGAGACAAACAGAGATTTAACTTTCAAACACCGCCTTTCTGCATGCGTAGGCATACTTTCCATTATGCACACAAGACCTGCCATGAATTGGGCTGATTTTAGACACATAAGCCGAGTATTTGTCTCTCAGCTCCGAGTAGCAAAAGGCCAAATTGCCTGTTACGTGCATTTTTATACAAGAACAACTGTCTCAGTGACTCATCACACAGCCTCTGGTGTAGGTGAGGTATTTACAGGCCACAATGACCTCTGCACTAAAACAAAGCCAGTGTCCCCTACTATTCCCCACAGTGCAATCACATGTGAAAGTACCATTGAAAAAGGCCTTGAATAGCTTCAATAGGACAGTCCCAGTCCCAAAACAAAACAAACGTCCATTTATCGAAGGCAGATATTATTCTCTCTCCCCTTCGTTCTAACAGCAAGGTGACTGTAGGACGCCTCCATGACGACATCTATTCATACCAATGACAGCCATATGAGCTGAAAGGCAGCAGCTGCAAACTACTACGCACATTCAGTTCTTTGATCTATTCAAACGAATATGAGATAACTGGTGCAAATATTTCTAGGTAATGTCTGTCTGTCATATTTTCAGCAAAATCACTCTCGGCAATTCCCAGCTTTGGCCAAACTGCTTGCATTGTTGCAGAAGTGGTGATGGACACTGGTGCCATTTGTTTGTTTGTTTGTATAGCCATGCACACTGTATATGCTGGGGCTGAGCAATTAATCGGAAATATTACTGAAATTGCAATATGACCAAGTGCAATGTCCAGATCACAGCGGCTGCTTTAAAAAAAAAAAAAGGGTAAAATGTCTCATAAAATATCATCATGAATGAAGTATTGTTGTGCTACAGAGAGGCCCTGGCCTCCATTTTGTATTCTCTAGACATAAGAAAACATATTTGTTTGGTATAGACTCCAACAAAAATAATAGTTTCATAGTTTCATAGTTTTTTTTTCCTCAGTGAAAATGAAAATTATGATGCAAAAAAAGTATTATTCCTGAATCATATCACAGTCACAAAAGCTGTCAACATAATCACAGTATGACTTTTTTTTTAACCATATCATTGAGCCTGAATACATGATATGTGTTTGTGGGTGTGCAAGCATGAGTTTTTAATTAAGTTTTTAATTTTTAATAACTAATTGCGGCATCCTACCTCTAAATGCTGCCATTTGATTGTAACTGTAGTCCTCTTAGTTGAATATATATATTTTTTTACACTTTCCTTGTGCTGCTGAAGTTGCCGCTCTCCGAAATAGGGCTTGGTGTCCTGGGGGAAGGTCGCAAACTCTCCCAAATCCTGCCAGTCTTAAGACAGACCAACTATACAGCACCTCTGCTCTTGTGTATAGCAATTATCCATCAACACAGAGCTGCTGCATTACATGACATGGTACGATGTTTCAAAGACTGAGCATGTTCATGTGGAAAGTTTGGCAAAGGAAACACTTTAGTCCTCTAAAACTGCAGGAGGAAGAGAGGTTGAGGATGTGGGTTTTTATTCTGGAGTGTAACCATTAGTGACATATTTATGTATGCTACATCCTCTCGCAGAGGTTTTGATGCTTTGTCCACCAATCCACTAATGCCATCACTTCACTTAATTACCCTCAATTAAGACGCCATAAAAGAATTGCAAAGAATTGCTAATGAGCTAATTTGGAGACGTGGAAAAATTCAAAAGGAGATACTAGATTGAGGGCAATTAACCCCACGCATGATATAAACCACTTCACCCCCCTATCCATTCTTTATATGGAGAGCAAACACGAGCTCGCCGTGAAAATCCATCCTAAAATAATAGACGGCTCATTTAATATTTGCAGATATGTTCCACTGACCACGAATATGAGACTGACCTTTTAGACGTATGCTTTCACATGTTGTGAATGCTATTTTACTGCATCGCCGACAGCTGTAAACCAGAGAAGGTGTCCATTTACCAGTAAAATCCCCTTGGTGTTCATAGTCTCCCATTCATTGTCAGTGAATCAGCGCCTTGATTTGTCTCTTCATACAGTGGCATCAGCCAGGTATACAATGGCCACTAAACTGAACTGTCCAAGATAAACTCGGTGGGACTGGACCTATAGGGCTGATTTTTATGAGATGGAACAGAAGTCATTAAAGCAGAAAATAAAAATAAATTGCTTTGAAGCTCAGTGCAGTGTAAGGTAGGTGTAAAACACAGAGTGAATGTCATAAGAGTGATAGACCTGGACTTCATGAGGATTCCCGATTGTGACCATCAGTGGGTTGGACGCCGCTGAAGTGTTAGATTTGCCATGCTAATGGCACTGCCAAATGCAAAGACTAATAGCTCAGCAAAACATAGTAGAGAGCAGCAGGCAGGTCACCAGTCTCTTGTGTAACATACTTTAAAATGCTGATGCGCACAAAACAGTTCCTACACTCGTTAATGTGATAAACTCCAACAGGAATGCAAAGCCGAATGGGCGTAAAGGAACAAATACTGAGACAGCATCAACTTTCTGAAATAAACTCTTGAGTAATGAAAATTGTCTCTCCTCTATTCAGAGCACAGACAAACCAAGATGCTATTTTATTTTTCTGCACTGACATGTAAGAGCAATTAATTACCTCGCACATCAAATTGCTGTGACAGTTGCTTGGACTGTTCCCTGGCTTGCAGGTAAATCACCTCCCCTTGCTTTCCTATCGATTCGTGCATATTGCATTGCTTCTCCTTCCCTCTGCTGCTTTCTCTCGCTGCCTCTGCCTTTTGTTCTGCTCGTCCTCAGAGGATTGTGAGCCCAGCTTGTCAGCGACTTGCCAGGCCTGATTAAGACAAAGTGCTCCTGCTCTAGCTCATTTACCTGATATCACCACAGGCCCCGGGATTTTGGGTCAGGGACTCACCGCATGGCAGATAACAGATTGGTTCAACTATTCAATAAGATGATATGATAGTGTTGTTCCCTGACATGCTAGTGGAGCAATGGCGAACAATTTTATTTACATGCTATACGAGGACTTTGCTTTATTACATTTCTTCAGTGAGGTGAGAACGGAGGGTCAGTTGTGTAGCACTTAAGGAATAAGATATTTGGTGTAGTAATGTCAGCACCAGCCACTGGCTACCTTTCAACACACACTTGAGCCAAGATACAATCTGAGACCCTCAGGCAGGGACCTCTCAGCCCAAGACTGAGGCTGTAAAGACCAAAGGTGATCAGGTTCCATAGTTTTGGAAAGCCCTGTCTCAACAGCAAACTTTAGCTTAGTTACACAAGCATTTCTCAGAGGTAGAAATTATCTACGGTCAAACTTTTGGTGTTTAAGATTTTTGGTGCAAACTTGAATGGGGAATTCTGGTCAAAACATTCAGAAAAATATAAATTACAGCAAGTTTTTTCATTCGTTTCTGACCACAGCATCTGTAGTCTTGAAAGGTGAGAAAGGCTACCTAATAAACTTGAATAACTGAGTAGATTTGGATTATGTCAGGTAGAATCCAGTAGGCTTCAGAAAATTAGTTTTTTCTTGTCTTACCTGTTTCCTTTTTCAGTACTGGAAATTGGTAATGCATCAAAGCTCCTTATTTCCAGAAAACAAATGTATTTCCTTTAATTGCATAGGTGCTAAATTGCTATGACTGTAGACTGTCTTACTGACTTTTTGCAACAGCTTGGTGGAATTTGTGTGATTCCAGAGATTTGTAATCTTTTCATTTTGGTAATTTTGTAAATTCCCGCTCAATGAAAATCAAAAGCTTAAGGAGCCAGTTGAAGAGTGTTTAGCCTGTTTATTCTGTGCTGTAGGTGAAGCTGTTTGGCTAGGCCCAGGTTTGCCATGGTCCATCTGTCAATTATTTTATATTCCAAATAACTAAGTGAAATTGATGATGTGCATGTGGGAATTTCCTGGCCTCCTTTGGTCCAACTAATGGTGTCTAAACAAGGTTTTACAATTAATTTGGGTAATGATCTGAGTACTGACATGCTCAAGCTACTATAATAGTGCCAGTGTTAGCTAGTAGTATTGGCTATCCAACACTGTAAAATTGATTGAAACAATTCACTGACAGCAGATGCAACAAAGAGTCAGGTGCAATTAAGCCAGCAGTCTTAACTGGAGATTCAGTCAGGATAGAGGAAATGTGTAGGTGGAAAATCTGGAAGCTTGGCAGAGTCGCTGCACCAGCTCTCTGCCAGGAGACCAAACAGACCAGCCTTAAAGGAACAGTTCACCCAAAAGTGAAAAATTTGTAGTTGTCTACTCACCCTCATGTTAGTTGATGAAGTATATATGTCATATATACTGCAGGCAGTTAGCTTGTGTAGCTTTATTTCAGCCTTTTCTAAATCAACTGGTGTGAATGGAGACCATGCTATAGAGTTCTGAAAAGGGCAAAAACAAACATAAAGTTACTCCAGACAGTAAGGAGCTGTCACTACTGGCCTAGACAGGCTCCCTTGATTTGTCTGGATTCTGGGAGTTGTTTTTGATTGGTGCTCATGTTTGAATTCGCATCATGCCTCACCTACCAATCAAATGAATACACATTGCTCCTCAACTTACTATGCCATCAGCCACAATCGTGATCATCATTTGTTTGTTTCAAATTGGTGATATCCAACCATTGCATGCCACTCCTCATTATCTGCATAATAAGCTGACAAGATCAAAGGAGCCTTTCCAGACTCTAGAGAGATAGTCACTCTCTAGAGTCTGGTGTTACCCAGGCTGACAAGTAGCAAGTAGATGTTACTTTCAAATGCTGTCAAGAATATTCTTATTGCAGGTACAACGTGCTGGAACAATTCCATAAGATGGTCAATACAATTTGGAAGGTCAAATACGTGATATCCAAGATACCAAAATATCAATCCTCTCCTCTTCATTCTGTCATTTCAGCTAAAATTTAGCGGCTGAAAGCTTCTAAAAATATAAACTAAGAAACACAGTTACTTTGAGCTGCAACAGCAGCATGAAGAATATTGGTATGAGTTCTGTTGATTGCAAGCCCCCTCTACCCAATATTACAAAATTACAATATTCCCACCAGCACTTGAAGGCAACTTTTACTTGCTACTAAAAAGCATGAAGCTGCACTGGTTAACTGGTTGTGTATTATACTGGCATACAAACTTGTGTTTCAATTGTCCTGAGGGTGATACTAACAAAATTTAATATTTTTCAGTCAACTTCTACTTTAAACTGAGCTTTTGAATGTTGTGGAAGCACTTGATGACAGACAGTGCTGTGAAATAATTATATGACCTTTTGCTGTACAATAGATTTTCAATATGCAGTCTGATCTGGCAATGTATAAGACATTTTAAAAGGTCATTTTAATATTTCATTCTGCGGAGCTTGTTTGTTTTCCCCATAAAAGAGGCAGGGATGCACCTGTATGCGCCAGTCCAATGTATGGGCTTCAAGCTAATGTTAGACACAAAAACTGTGGTTGTTTGACTCTTTGACCACTAAGGTTCATCTCAACCAGATTATTTGTGACTCTCTAAGGGCTGACTATAACTTCATTCTGTTCCTGAAAAACTTAAGATGGCAATATCAACATCATCTTTAAAACCCTTGTTAAGATACATTTTATAGACCCTTTGTATTTACCTATTATAACCCTGTTGTATGTTCCTGACATAGTCCTCTTAGGCCTTTTTTAAGGCTGTAAAGAGCAATTTCTTCTTCTTCTTCTTCTTCTTCTTCTTTTTCTTCTTCTTCTTCTGTAGGGATCAAAGCACCAGTCTTCCTACATCTGATCTATCCTCTCCAACTTGCCACCCCACCTTTGTTACACGCAACTACACTCATCCATTGGTCTGCTATCTGTAGGCAGCAGAAACCGTGCTGGGTTTTAGCCAAGAAGCTAATGTTTTACTTACTGCAGGATCAAACCAGGCTCCTTCAGGATTATTTGCTCTTCTTATTAAACCCCATGGAGTTGCAGAGGGCTATACAGTAGCTCCCCCATTAGAGAATTGTACAAATCCAGAAAAATCCAGAAGATAATTACCTCTTTCTGTTTAATAGAGTAGTACTTTGTTGTTTTTTTATTTCAAATCTCTCAAGGGCTGTCCACACTGACTGATCCCATGATCAATAATCTCCAACACTTCCTATTGACTATGGGGAGCATTTAAGGTACTTAAAGGCAGAGTGTGGTGATAAACTGATGTCGATCAGGATGATAGCTGTTTTACGCCACTGAAGACACCTCAGGCAGTCCACAGATTCAGGTAAAGACGGAGAAATACCCTGGACCACTAGTTGGATCAATCAACACATTAAAGGTGCATTGTGCAAAACTGGGAGGTGATTTAAATAAGGACATTTTAGACTCAGCTGACAAAAAAAATAAGCATATGATCTATCACTGAGGCACGCGGATGATGAGAACCATATAGACTCAACCACCAAATTCTATGCTTTTTCCATGTTTTTTGTCAGTTGAGTCTCAACGGTCCTTACTTCAGTGAAGCACCCTTTCAAAAGAAGAAGCTCAGTGCCCCCAGAAGGAACAAAAACTTTAACACTCGAGTTTATATACATGGATTTGGATGTAATTGCCATTTACAGGCCGGTGCATGAGGTGATTCTTTGTTCAGCGTGGCTCTTTGAAACCTCATGATTTGCCAAGAGTGTGTCCATTAAAGCTGGGATTTTCCTTCCCTGGCCTGACAGCTAATTGCCAGGCACTTAAACCAGCCTCTCAGACTCCCCTGTTCATCAGCACAACACACGTGCAAATGCAACACATGACCCCCCCTGTGGCTATTCAAGCCCACCTGTTTATGGTGGTAGGCTGGACACACACATCAATCTGTGCGCTGTGGGCATACATATGAGTAATGTAAGCAGTGTGTGTGTGTGTGTGTGTGTGTGTACCATGACTCATGTGTCACAGATCTGTTGTGTAAAGGAATAAGTATGGCAAGTGGTGGGTGTTTTGACTGTCACCCAACATGGTTCTTGGCTCCAGTCATCAGATAGGATTTAATATGAGAATAAATAGGAATTAAGGTGTTGCTAATAACATATCTCACATAGTGTATATGTGTACACTATATGTGGAGTATTTACATCAGCCATTACATGTGTTTGGTTAAGTCTGAGCCAGGGAAAATGCATTCTCTGAAAGTTATAATCGCACTGTAAACTGTGTATCGTAACTGTCACTATATGAGGACAGCCTCTCCTCTCTGTCTTACTTGGTTTATCTTCATTTTCTTCACAGACTCTATTTTATATGCAACCTGTCCACACCCCAGCATGCCAATTTATACCGCTCGGCTGCAACACAAGCCACATTGTCAAATAATGCAAGCGCTGTATGTACACAGTTCCCAAACTCAAGCCACTGCCACTTGATAAATCTTAATTGACAGCTGAGGTTGAGGATGGCACCATTCAAACTATGTCTAATGGCTTCGTTCCCAATTTGAAAACACATGAAAGTCTAATAGTGATGCCTTGAAATCATGAAATGTCTTTTCTTGGACTGATAGCTTTGCCGAGCTGAGGAGGGAGGAGAGACAAAGGGTATAACTACAATAACCTCTTCATTAAAAAGAAGGTAATGTTAGAATTACCTGTCCATCAGTAAGGGGAACTGGAGAAAGAGCAGGGTGAATGGTTCAGGTGTATGAAGCTGGCTTGAGCGTTTCTCCCTGTTGGCAGCCAGCTGACTTGCTAACACACACACACAGAGAGAGAGAGAGAGAGAGAGAGAGAGAGAGAGAGAGATGATCTAAGAGTGACTAACTTCCCCAGTAGATGTCAGCAGAACATTCCCATCCTCAGTTTTTCCATAACAATCTTCGCTGCAGCAGACAAAAAATGGACTAATTATTACCAAAGAAAATAAATCACTGTTAGTCTAATGCTACAAGCCCAATTTTGCATGTACACAAATCTGACAATATGCTGTAATCAACATGATGATACAGGGACTCTCCTTTCAAACAAATGTTATGCAAGCAGATTTCAATCAGTGCCAACTAATTAGGGATTCCTCCTGATAAAACGAGTCATTCGCCTTTAGGATTTGTCTTTAGAGGGAGGACAGAGAGGGAGAGAGAGGAGTTAAGGCCAGCCAATGTGCAAGGTGACGAAGAGCAGGTCTTGGCAATGTGCTCTGGGATAATCAACAGGCGCCAGACATTTGGACAATATAAACAAACAGGCTGAATACGCAGTTCTAGCACGTTATCTTTTTACTCAAGCTGCAGCCCGGCCGGGATTGAGTTCATGCACTGCAAAAAATATCCGCCTTAAGTCATTTAATTTAATAAGGAGTGTGAAAGTGTTTTTTTTTTTTTTATTAGTGGAATCTGCCTGTGGGACGAGGTAATTTCGCTTGTTTTTCGATGCAAATTGGCTGATTTCAAAAATTCTCTTGGATAAAGTGGCACTTTTTTGATACAAGTGAAAGTGATTTGCCCTTTTTTTTTCAAAATCTTAAAGTGAAACTGCCTCGGAAAGCCACTGGGTTTATCTCACGCCCCCTCTTTTATTGACCACCACCTCTGTATTTGAAGGGAAATGGTTGAATACATTAAGACTGAATTTGAGACTAAATAGCTGAAGGTGGACCTTTTTGCACCGTCATTTGTTAGACAAGAGCGCGTCGAGCTTGGTGAGACTGGTAGCTAAGACTGTGCCTTATTAAAGGGTGCTATCCAAGATCCTCTTAATCCGATGTTTTCAGAGGTGACTTTTGGAAAAGGAGTGACGGGCTGCCACTTTATCTCCAAACTTGCGCTCTCCGTGGTGCTGAAATCAGCAAACAAATGCGCAAGGCGTTCGGTGGCATCTCGCAACTTGTCTGTTTACATAAGTTGCTTTTGTAATTAATACCACATTGAAGTTAGATGGACTTACTAAGTGGAGTAACATGCTATCACACAGGCTCTCCCGAATTTACAGGCAAGATCGCACTGTAAAAATAAAATGTCCCTTTAGTGTTATATTGGCTATTTAAAATCGTATTTCTCTATCTGTTCTCTCTAAGTGAGAAAATGATTGGTCTATGAGATAGTTCCACGTATTCCTTCTGCACTGTCATTGTTTCAGGGATTTTTTTTTAGAAACAGTCTTGAGATAAGGCAGATCGTTGCCACTGTGGCATTTAATCCAACAAAATTCTTGAAATATACTGGAAACAAGTGGAATATCTCGTCCAGACATTTCCACCTGTTCTGGGAGAGAATAAAATTGAAATATTAAACTCCACACTCAATGGTAAAATGGACCTTTTTACAGCGCAATTCTTCCAGTGAAATTTTGGAGCTTTTTGTCGGAAGAGAATTGTGCAATTCAGGCTCCATAATAAACTGAACTTTTCATAAACGATTACTTGCTTTCCCGGATCTACACGCAAATGACGAGCGGGATTAAAGTAGTTATCTTGACCATCGTTTCAACATTCAG